>CP110843.1:10492093-10527203 GCA_028411795.1 Euphorbia peplus | reverse complement strand
ATTAAAACTTAGTCCCGGTCCCCGAGGCACCCAAGAATCCGGCCCGAAAAACCCAAATTATAAACGACCCATCATTTGTTATACGTGTTAGTCGTGATATTGGGACATCAAAAAATCTGAGTTCGAGTTAAAGTTTTGTCCGAAGTATCAAAAAACACTTGTTAAAATTCTGCACCGGTTCCCGAGGCACCCTATAATCCGGCCCGAAAAACCCAAAATTTAAACGACCCATCATTTGTTATACGTGTTAGTTGGGGTATTGGGACATCAAAAATCCGAGCTCGAGTTAAGGTTTTGTCCGACGCATCATAAAAACGTGTTCAAATTCAGTCCCGGTCCCCAAGGCACCCTAGAATCCGGCCCGAAAAACCCAAATTATAAACGATCCATCATTTGTTATACGTGTTAGTCGTGATATTGGGACAGCAAAAAATTTGAGCTCGAGTTAAGGTTTTGTCCGACGCATCATAAAAAAGTGTTAAAATTCAGTCCCCTTCCCAGAGGCACCCTCGAATCCGGCCTGAAAAACCCAAATTATAAACGACCCATCATTTGTTATACGTGTTAGTCGTGATACTGGGACATCAAAAGTATGAGCTCGAGTTATGGTTTTGTCCGAAGCATCATAAAAACGTATTAAAATTTAGTCCCGGTCCCCGAGGCACCCAAGAATCCGGCCCGAAAAACCCAAATTATAAACGACCCATCATTTGTTATACGTGTTAGTCGTGATATTGGGACATCAAAAAATCTGAGCTCGAGTTAAAGTTTTGTCCGAAGTATCAAAAAACACTTGTTAAAATTCTGCACCGGTTCCCGAGGCACCCTAGAATCCGGCCCGAAAAACCCAACATTTAAACGACCCATCATTTGTTATACGTGTTAGTTGGGGTATTGGGACATCAAAAATCTAAGCTCGAGTTAAGGTTTTGTCCGACGCATCATAAAAACGTGTTCAAATTCAGTCCCGGTCCCCAGGGCACCCTAGAATCCGGCCCGAAAAACCCAAATTATAAACGACCCATCATTTGTTATACGTGTTAGTCGTGATATTGGGACATCAAAAAATCTGAGCTCGAGTTAAGGTTTTGTCCGACGCATCATAAAAAAGTGTTAAAATTCAGTCCCGTTCCCAGAGGCACCCTCGAATCCGGCCTGAAAAACCCAAATTATAAACGACCCATCATTTGTTATACGTGTTAGTCGTGATACTGGGACATCAAAAATATGAGCTCGAGTTATGGTTTTGTCCGAAGCATCATAAAAACGTGTTAAAATTCAGTCCCGGTCCCCGGGGCACCCAAGAATTCGGCCCGAAAAACCCAAATTATAAACGACCCATAATTTGTTATACGTGTTAGTCGTGATATTGGGACATCAAAAAATCTGAGCTCGAGTTAAAATTTTGTCCGACGCATCATTAAAAAGTGTTAAAATTCAGTCCCGTTCCCAGAGGCACCCTCGAATCCGGCCGGAAAAACCCAAATTATAAACGACCCATCATTTGTTATACGTGTTAGTCGTGATACTGGGACATCAAAAATATGAGCTCGAGTTATGGTTTTGTCCGAAGCATCATAAAAACGTGGTAAAATTCAGTCCCGGTCCCCGGGGCACCCTAGAATCCGGCCCGAAAAACCCAAATTATAAACGACCCATCATTTGTTATACGTGTTAGTTCGGGTATTGGGACATCAAAAATCTGAACTCGAGTTAAGGTTTTGTCCGACGCATCATAAAAACGTGTTAAAATTCAGTCCTGGTCCCCGAGGCACCCTAGAATCCGGCCCGAAAAACCCAAATTATAAACGACCCATCATTTGTTATACGTGTTAGTCGTGATACTGGGACATCAAAAATATGAGCTCGAGTTATGGTTTTGTCCGAAGCATCATAAAAACGTGTTAAAATTCAGTCCCGGTCCCCGAGGCACCCTAGAATCCGGACCGACAAACCCAAATTATAAACGACCCATCATTTGTTATACGTGTTAGTCGTTATATTGGGACATCTAAAAATCGGAGCTTGAGTTAAAGTCTTGTCCGACGCATAAAAACACACGTGTTAAAATTCAGTCCTGGTCCCCGAGGCACCCTAGAATTCGGCCCGAAAAACCCAAATTATAAACGACCCATCATTTGTTATACGTGTTAGTCGTGATATTGGGACATCAAAAAATCTGAGCTCGAGTTAAGGTTTTGTCCGACGCATCATAAAAAAGTGTTAAAATTCAGTCCCGTTCCCAGAGGCACCCTCGAATCCGGCCTGAAAAACCCAAATTATAAACGACCCATCATTTGTTATACGTGTTAGTCGTGATACTGGGACATCAAAAATATGAGCTCGAGTTATGGTTTTGTCCGAAACATCATAAAAACGTGGTAAAATTCAGTCCCGGTCCCCGAGGCACCCTAGAATCCGGCCCGAAAAACCCAAATTATAAACGACCCATCATTTGTTATACGTGTTAGTCGTGATATTGGGACATCAAAAAATCTGAGCTCGAGTTAAAGTTTTGTCCTACGCATCAAAAAACACTTGTTAAAATTCTGCACCGGTTCCCGAGGCACCCTAGAATCCGGCCCGAAAAACCCAAAATTTAAACGACCCATCATTTGTTATACGTGTTAGTTGGGGTATTGGGACATCAAAAATCTGAGCTCGAGTTAAGGTTTTGTCCGACGCATCATAAAAACGTGTTCAAATTCAGTCCCGGTCCCCAGGGCACCCTAGAATCCGGCCCGAAAAACCCAAATTATAAATGACCCATCATTTGTTATACGTGTTAGTCGTGATATTGGGACATCAAAAAATCTGAGCTCGAGTTAAGGTTTTGTCCGACCCATCATAAAAAAGTGTTAAAATTCAGTCCCGTTCCCAGAGGCACCCTCGAATCCAACCTGAAAAACCCAAATTATAAACGACCCATCATTTGTTATACGTGTTAGTCGTGATACTGGGACATCAAAAATATGAGCTCGAGTTATGGTTTTGTCCGAAGCATCATAAAAACGTGGTAAAATTCAGTCCCGGTCCCCCAGGCACCCTAGAATCCGGCCCGAAAAACCCAAATTATAAACGACCCATCATTTGTTATACGTGTTAGTCGTGATATTGGGACATCAAAAAATCTGAGCTCGAGTTAAAGTTTTGTCCTACGCATCAAAAAACACTTGTTAAAATTCTGCACCGGTTCCCGAGGCACCATAGAATCCGGCCCGAAAAACCCAAAATTTAAACGACCCATCATTTGTTATACGTGTTAGTTGGGGTATTGGGACATCAAAAATCTGAGCTCGAGTTAAGGTTTTGTCCGACGCATCATAAAAACGTGTTAAAATTCAGTCCCGGTCCTTGAGGCACCCTAGAATCCGGCCCGAAAAACCCAAATTATAAACAACCCATCATTTGTTATACGTGTTAGTCGTGATACTGGGACATCAAAAATATGAGCTCGAGTTATGGTTTTGTCCGAAGCATCATAAAAACGTGTTAAAATTCAGTCCTGGTCCCCGAGGCACCCTAGAATCCGGACCGACAAACCCAAATTATAAACGACCCATCATTTGTTATACGTGTTAGTCGTTATATTGGGACATATAAAAATCGGAGCTTGAGTTAAAGTCTTGTCCGACGCATAAAAAAACACGTGTTAAAATTCAGTCCCGGTCCCCGAGGCACCCTAGAATCCGGCCCGAAAAACCCAAATTATAAACGACCCATCATTTATTATACGTATTAGTCGTGATATTGGGACATCAAAAAATCTGAGCTCGAGTTAAAGTTTTGTCCGACGCATCATAAAAAAGTGTTAAAATTCAGTCCCGGTCCCAGAGGCACCCTAGAATCCGGCCCGAAAAACCCAAATTATAAACGACCCATCATTTGTTATACGTGTTAGTCGTGATACTGGGACATCAAAAATATGAGCTCGAGTTATGGTTTTGTCCGAAGCATCATAAAAACGTGTTAAAATTCAGTCCCGGTCCCCGGGGCACCCTAGAATTCGGCCCGAAAAACCCAAATTATAAACGACCCATCATTTGTTATACGTGTTAGTCGTGATATTGGGACATCAAAAATTTGAGCTCGAGTTAAGGGTTTGTCCGACGCATCATAAAAACGTTTTAAAATTCAGTCCCGGTCCCCGAGGCACCCTAGAATCCGGCCCGAAAAACCCAAATTATAAACGACCCATCATTTGTTATACTTGTTAGTCGTGATATTGGGACATCAAAAAATCTGAGCTCGAGTTAAGGTTTTGTCCGACGCATCATAAAAAAGTGTTAAAATTCAGTCCTGGTCCCAGAGGCACCCTAGAATCCGGCCCGAAAAACCCAAATTATAAACGACCCATCATTTGTTATACGTGTTAGTCGTGATACTGGGACATCAAAAATATGAGCTCGAGTTATGGTTTTGTCCGAAGCATCATAAAAACCTATTAAAATTTAGTCCCGGTCCCCGAGGCACCCAAGAATCCGGCCCGAAAAACCCAAATTATAAACGACCCATCATTTGTTATACGTGTTAGGCGTGATATTGGGACATCAAAAAATCTGAGTTCGAGTTAAAGTTTTGTCCGAAGTATCAAAAAACACTTGTTAAAATTCTGCACCGGTTCCCGAGGCACCCTATAATCCGGCCCGAAAAACCCAAAATTTAAACGACCCATCATTTGTTATACGTGTTAGTTGGGGTATTGGGACATCAAAAATCCGAGCTCGAGTTAAGGTTTTGTCCGACGCATCATAAAAACGTGTTCAAATTCAGTCCCGGTCCCCAAGGCACCCTAGAATCCGGCCCGAAAAACCCAAATTATAAACGACCCATCATTTGTTATACGTGTTAGTCGTGATATTGGGACAGCAAAAACTTTGAGCTCGAGTTAAGGTTTTGTCCGACGCATCATAAAAAAGTGTTAAAATTCAGTCCCCTTCCCAGAGGCACCCTCGAATCCGGCCTGAAAAACCCAAATTATAAACGATCCATCATTTGTTATACGTGTTAGTCGTGATACTGGGACATCAAAAGTATGAGCTCGAGTTATGGTTTTGTCCGAAGCATCATAAAAACGTATTAAAATTTAGTCCCGGTCCCCGAGGCACCCAAGAATCCGGCCCGAAAAACCCAAATTATAAACGACCCATCATTTGTTATACGTGTTAGTCGTGATATTGGGACATCAAAAAATCTGAGCTCGAGTTAAAGTTTTGTCCGAAGTATCAAAAAACACTTGTTAAAATTCTGCACCGGTTCCCGAGGCAGCCTAGAATCCGGCCCGAAAAACCCAACATTTAAACGACCCATCATTTGTTATACGTGTTAGTTGGGGTATTGGGACATCAAAAATCTAAGCTCGAGTTAAGGTTTTGTCCGACGCATCATAAAAACGTGTTCAAATTCAGTCCCGGTCCCCAGGGCACCCTAGAATCCGGCCCGAAAAACCCAAATTATAAACGACCCATCATTTGTTATACGTGTTAGTCGTGATATTGGGACATCAAAAAATCTGAGCTCGAGTTAAGGTTTTGTCCGACGCATCATAAAAAAGTGTTAAAATTCAGTCCCGTTCCCAGAGGCACCCTCGAATCCGGCCTGAAAAATCCAAATTATAAACGACCCATCATTTGTTATACGTGTTAGTCGTGATACTGGGACATCAAAAAATCTGAGCTCGAGTTAAGGTTTTGTCCGACGCATCATAAAAAAGTGTTAAAATTCAGTCCCGTTCCCAGAGGCACCCTCGAATCCTGCCTGAAAAACCCAAATTATAAACGACCCATCATTTGTTATACGTGTTAGTCGTGATACTGGGACATCAAAAATATGAGCTCGAGTTATGGTTTTGTCCGAAGCATCATAAAAACGTGGTAAAATTCAGTCCCGGTCCCCGAGGCACCCTAGAATCCGGCTTGAAAAACCCAAATTATAAACGACCCATCATTTGTTATACGTGTTAGTCGTGATATTGGGACATCAAAAAATCTGAGCTCGAGTTAAAGTTTTGTCCTACGCATCAAAAAACGCTTGTTAAAATTTTGCACCGGTTCCCGAGGCACCTAGCATCCGGCCCGAAAAACCCAAAATTTAAAGGACCCATCATTTGTTATACGTGTTAGTTGGGGTATTGGGACATCAAAAATCTGAGCTCGAGTTAAGGTTTTGTCCGACGCATCATAAAAACGTGTTAAAATTTAGTCCCGGTCCCCGAGGCACCTTAGAATCCGGCCCGAAAAACCCAAATTATAAACGACCCATCATTTGTTATACGTGTTAGTCGTGATATTGGGACATCAAAAAATCTGAGCTCGAGTTAAGGTTTTGTCCGACGCATCATAAAAAAGTGTTAAAATTCCGTCCCGGTCCCGGAGGCACCCTAGAATCCGGCCCGAAAAACCAAAATTATAAACGACCCATCATTTGTTATACGTGTTAGTTGGGGTATTGGAATATCGAAAATCTGAACTCGAGTTAAGGTTTTGTCCGACGCATCATAAAAACGTGTTAAAATTCAGTCCTGGTCCCCGAGGCACCCTATAATCCGGCCCGAAAAAGCCAAATTATAAACAACCCATCATTTTTTATACGTGTTAGTCGTGATATTGGGACATCCAAAAATCAGAGCTCGAGTTAAAATTTTGTCCGACGCATCAAAAAACACTTGTTAAAGTTCTGCACCGGTCCCCGAGGCACCCTAGAATCAAGCCCGAAAAACCTTAAATTTGAACGACCCATCTTTTGTTATACGTGTTAGTCGGTGTATTGGGCATCCAAAAGTCTGAGCTCGAGTTAAAGTTTTGTCCGACGCATCAAAAAACACTTGTTAAAATTCTGCACCGGTCTCCGAGGCACCTTAGAATCCGGCACGAAAAACCCAAAATTTAAACGACCCATCATTTGTTATACGTGTTAGTTGGGGTATTGGGACATCAAAAATCTGAGCTCGAGTTAAGGTTTTTTCCGACGCATCATAAAAACGTGTTAAAATTCAGTTCCTGTCTCCGAGGCACCCTAGAATCCGGCCCGAAAAACCCAAATTATAAACGACCAATCATTTGTTATACGTGTTATCTGTGATATAGGGACATCCAAAAATCTGAGCTCGAGTTAAAGTTTTGTCCGACGCATCAAAAAACACTTCTTAAAATTCTGCACCGGTCCCCGAGGCACCCTAGAATACGGCCTGAAAAACCCAAAATTTAAACGACCCTTCATTTGTTATACGTGTTAGTTGGGGTATTGGGACATTAAAAATCTGAGCTCGAGTTAAGGTTTTGTCCGACGCATCATAAAAACGTGTCAAAATTCAGTCCCAGTCCACGAGGCACCCTAGAATTCGGCCCGAAAAACCCAAAATTGAAACGACCCATCATTTGTTATACGTGTTAGTTGGGGTATTGGAACATCAAAAATTTGAGCTCGTGTTAAGGTTTTGTCCGACGAATCATAATAACGTGTTAAAATTCAATCCTGGTCACCGAGGCACCCTAGAATCCGGCCCGAAAAACCCAAATTATAAAGGACCCATCATTTGTTATATGTGTTAGTCGTGATATTGGGACATCCAAAAATCTGAGCTCGAGTTAAAGTTTTGTCCGACGCATCAAAAAACACTTGTTAAAATTCTGCATCGTTCCCCGAAGCACCCTAGAATCCGGCCCGAAAAACCCAAAATTTAAACGACCCATCATTTGTTATACCTGTTAGTTGGGGTATTGGGACATCAAAAATCTGAGCTCGACTTAAGGTTTTGTCCGACGCATCATAAAAACGTGTTAAAATTCTGCACCGGTCCCCGAGGCACCCTAGAATCCGGCCCGAAAAACCCAAAATTTGAACGATCCATCTTTTGTTATACGTGTTAGTCGGTGTATTGGGCATCCAAAAGTCTAAGCTCGAGTTAATGTTTTGTCCGACGCATCAAAAAACACTTGTTAAAATTCTGCACCGGTCTCCGAGGCACCTTAGAAGCCGGCCCGTAAAACCCAAAATTTAAACGACCCATCATTTGTTATACGTGTTAGTTGGGGTATTAGGACATCAAAAATCTGAGCTCGAGTTAAGATTTTGTCCGACGCATCATTAAAACATGTTAAAATTCAGTCCCGGTCCCCGAGGCACCCTAGAATCCGGCCCGAAAAACCCAAATTATAAATGACCCATCATTTGTTATACGTGTTAGTTGGGGTATTGGGTCATCCAAAAATCTGAGCTGGAGTTAAAGTCTTGTCCGATGCATCATAAAAACGTGTTAAAGTTCAGTCCTGGTCCCCGAGGCACCCTAGAATCCGGCCCGAAAAACCCAAATTATAAACGAACAATCATTTGTTTAAACGTGTTAGTCCTGATATTGGGACATCCAAAAATCTGAGCTCGAGTTAAAGTTTTGTCCGACGCATCAAAAAACACTTGTTAAAATTCTGCACCGGTCCCCGAGGCACCCTAGAATCCGGCCCGAAAAACCCAAAATTTAAACAACCCATCATTTTTTATACGTGTTAGTTGGGGTATTGGGACATCAAAAATCTGAGCTCGAGTTAAGGTTTTTTCCGAAGCATCATAAAAACGTGTTAAAATTCAGTCCCGGTCTCCGAGGCACCCTAGAATCCGGCCCGAAAAACCCAAATTATAAACGACCAATCATTTGTTATACGTGTTAGCCGTGATATTGGGACATCCAAAAATCTGAGCTCGAGTTAAAGTTTTGTCCGACGCATCAAAAAACACTTCTTAAAATTCTGCACCGGTCCCCGAGGCACCCTGGAATACTGCCTGAAAAACCCAAAATTTAAACGACCCTTCATTTGTTATACGTGTTAGTTGGGGTATTGGGACATTAAAAATCTGAGCTCGAGTTAAGGTTTTGTCCGACGCATCAAAAAAACGTGTCAAAATTCAGTCCAAGTCCCCGAGGCACCCTAGAATCCGGCCCGAAAAACCCAAAATTTAAACGACCCATCATTTGTTATACGTGTTAGGTGGGGTATTGGAACATCAAAAATCTGAGATCGTGTTAAGGTTTTGTCCGACGCATCATAATAACGTGTTAAAATTCAATCCTGGTCCTCGAGGCACCCTAGAATCCGGCCCGAAAAACCCAAATTATAAACGACCCATCATTTGTTATATGTGTTAGTCGTGATATTGGGACATCAAAAAATCAAAGCTCGAGTTAAAGTTTTGTCTGACGCATCAAAAAACACTTGTTAAAATTCTGCATCGTTCCCCGAAGCACACTAGAATCCGGCCCGAAAAACCCAAAATTTAAACGACCCATCATTTGTTATACCTGTTAGTTGGGGTATTGGGACATCAAAAATCTGAGCTCGACTTAAGGTTTTGTCCGACGCATCATAAAAACGTGTTAAAATTCTGCACCGGTCCCCGAGTCACCCTAGAATCCGGCCCGAAAAACCCAAAATTTGAACGACCCATCTTTTGTTATACGTGATAGTTGGTGTATTGGGCATCCAAAAGTCTGAGCTCGAGTTAATGTTTTGTCCGACGCATCAAAAAACACTTGTTAAAATTCTGCATCGGTCTCCGAGGCACCTTAGAAGCAGGCCCGTAAAACCCAAAATTTAAACGACCCATCATTTGTTATACGTGTTAGTTGGGGTATTAGGACATCAAAAATTTGAGCTCGAGTTAAGGTTTTGTCCGACGCATCATAAAAACGTGTTAAAATTCAATCCCAGTACCCGAGGCACCCTAGAATCCGGCTTGAAAATCCCAAATTATAAACGACCCATCACTTGTTATACGTGTTAGTTGGGGTATTGGGAAATCCAAAAATTTCAGCTGGAGTTAAAGTCTTGTCCGACGCATCATAAAAACGTGTTAAAATTCAGTCCCAGTCCCAAAGGCACCCTAGAATCCGGCTCGAAAAACCCAAATTACAAACGACCAATCATTTGTAATACGTGTTAGTCGTGATATTGGGACATCCAAAAATCTGAGGTCGAGTTAAAGTTTTGTCCGACGCATCAAAAAATACTTGTTAAAATTCTGCACCGGTCCCCGAGGCACACTAGAATCTGGCCAGAAAAACCCAAAATTTAAACAACCCATCATTTTTTATACGTGTTAGTTGGGGTATTGGGACATCCAAAATCTGAGCTCGAGTTAAGGTTTTTTCCGACGCATCATAAAAACGTGTTAAAATTCAGTACCGGTCTCCGAGGCACCCTAGAATCCGGCCCGAAAAACCCAAATTATAAACGACCAATCATTTGTTATACGTCTTATCCGTGATATTGGGACATCCAAAAATCTGAGCTCGAGTTAAAGTTTTGTCCGACGCATCAAAAAACACTTCTTACAATTCTGCACCGGTCCCCGAGGCACCCTAGAATACGGCCTGAAAAACCCAAAATTTAAACGACCCATCATTTGTTATACGTGTTAGTTGGGGTATTGGGGCATCAAAAATCTGAGCTCGAGTTAAGGTTTTGTCCGACGCATCATAAAAACTTGTTAAAATTCAGTCCCGGTCACCGTGGCACCCTAGAATCCGGCCCGAAAATCCCAAATTATAAACGACCCATCATTTGTTATACGTGTTAGTTGGGGTATTGGGACATCCAAAAATCTGAGCTGGAGTTAAAGTCATGTCCGACGCATCATAAAAACGTGGTAAAATTCTGCACCGGTCCCCGAGGCACCCTAGAATCCGGCCCGAAAAACCCAAAATTTGAACGACCCATCTTTTGTTATACTTGTTAGTCGGGGTATTGGGCATCCTAAAGTCTGAGCTCGAGTTAAAGTTTTGTCCGACGCATCAAAAAACACTTGTTAAAATTCTGAACCGGTCTCCGAGGCACCTTAGAGTCCGGCCCGAAAAACCCAAAATTTAAACGACCCATCATTTGTTATACGTGTTAGTTGGGGTATTGGGACATCAAAAATCTGAGCTCGAGTTAAGGTTTTGTCCGACGCATCATAAAAACGTGTTAAAATTCAGTCCCGGTCCCCGAGGCACCCTAGAATCCGGCCCGAAAAACCCAAATTATAAACGATCCATCATTTGTTATACGTGTTAGTTGGGGTATTGAGACATCCAAAAATCCGAGCTCGAGTTAAAGTCTTTTCCGACGCATCATAAAAACGTGTTAAAATTCAGTCCCGGTCCCCCAGTTACCCTAATCTGGCCCGAAAAACCCAAATTATAAACGACCCATCATTTGTTATACGTGTTAGTCGTGATATTGGGACATCTAAAAATCTGAGCTCGAGTTAAAGTTTTCCCTGAACTTCCAAACTTCCATAGACCAATAACAGTCTAATTAAGAAAACGCAATCGAGTTTTGGACCAAAAGATGTAATTTTGGCAAGTTTCGGGCCACCCGATGTTCGGCAGGCCGAGTCGAGGTTCACCGCGCGCTGGCAGCGGGCCCGTGAAACTTCGAAACGCCAATTCTCTCAATGTGCTCAACGTTCCCCGCATTTCAAAACTTTCATAGACCCATAACAAGCTTATTAAGGAAACACAATCGAGTTTTGTCCGAAAAAAGTTCATTTAGGCATGTTTCGGGCCACCCGATGTTCGGTAGGCCAAGTCGAGGTTCACCAGGCGATGGCAGCGGGCCCGTGACCCTTTCGAACTTCAATTCTCTCAATGTGCTCAACTTTCCCTGCACTTCCAAACTTCCATAGACCCATAATAACCTTATTAAGGAAACGCAATCGAGTTTGTTCCCAAAAAAGGCAATTTGGGCATGTTTCGGGCCACCCGATATTTGGCTTGCCGGGACAATTCTCAACGCTAATTCTCTCGTTTCGCGCAACATTTCTCGCACTTCCAAACTTCCATAGACAGATAATAGTCTAATTAAGAAAACGCAATCGAGTTTTTGGAATAAAAGATGTAATTTTGGCAAGTTTCGAGCCACCCGATGTTCGGCAGGCCGAGTCGAGGTTCACCAGGCGCTGGCAGCGGGCCCGTGAAACTTCGGAACGCCAATTCTCTCAATGTGCTCAACTTTCCCCGCACTTCCAAACTTTCATAGACCCATAACAAGCATATTAAGGGAACGCAATCTACTTTGTGCACAAAAGACGTGATTTGAGGAAGTTTCGTGCCACCCGATGTTCGGCAGGCCAAGTCGAGGTTCGCCGGGCGCTGGCAGCAAGCCCGTGAAACTTCGGAACGCCAATTCTCTCAATGTGCTCAACTTTCCCCGCACTTCCAAACTTCCATAGACTCATAACAAACTTATTAAGGGAACTCAATCTAGGTTTTGCACAAAAGAGGTGATTTGAGGAAGTTTCGTGCCACCCGATGTTCGGCAGGCGAAGTCGAGGATCGCTAGGCGCTGGAAGCGGGCCCGTGAAATTTCGGAACGCCAATTCTCTTAATGTGCTCAACTTTCCCCGAACTTCCAAACTTCCATAGACCCATAACAAGCTTATTAAGGGAACGCAATCTAGTTTTTTCACAAAAGAGGTGATGTGAGGAAGTTTCGTGCCACCCGATGTTCGGCAGGCGAAGTCGAGGTTCGCCGGGTGCTGGCAGTGGGCCCGTGAATCTTCGGAACGCCAATTCTCTCAATGTGCTTAACTTTCCCCGCACTTAAATTTGTCCATAGACTAAAACTAGTCCAATTAAGAAAACGCAATCGAGTTGTGGACAAAAAGAGGTCATTTTGGCATGTTTCGGGTCACCCGATGTTCGGCGTGCCCGGGACACTTTGCGACGCCCAATCTCTCATTTCGCTCAACTTTTCTCGCACTTCCAAACTTACATAGACTCATCATAACCTATTGAAGGAAACGCAATCGAGTTTTGGCCCACGCGACGCTCCGATATCGTTTTTTGAGGGGCAGTACCCAATGGAACATGGGCAATATCCAGTCCACGTACTCCTAAATCAGACTTAAGGCATATATAGGGGGGAGCTACTTCTGAGGTATTTTTGGTGGCAGGCCAAAATGCCTACGGGGTAGGCTTCTCATGGGCAACATACCGTGGGGAAGTATGTTGTCGCTCCAAATCGGCCCCCGGCGACATATGTGGGAAGTATGTCGTCGTGATTCCACCGGGCCCCGGGGGCGTATGTGGGAAGTACGCCGTCGTGAGTGCCTCTCTGCCAAACTGTTGCGGCCGCGAATTTGTTTGTCGTTCTCGATGGATGAATGGACGGGTGCAGCGTCGAGATCCTTGCTTTGTAAGGTTTTGGTGTGAAACCCGCTTTGTCCGGTAAGAAGAAGCGTGCAGACCCCCCGAGCTCTGCCGAAGTTTGTGCGAAAAGGTTGCGGTCTTCGGGCCGGATAGCGATTATGAGATGGCTCTGTCTTTGAGGGTGTTCGGCAACGAGCTCCGCCGAAGTTTACGCGAAAAGGTCGCGGTCCTCGGGCCGCTTCCGCAGTAGCGTTTATGTGATGGCTCTGCCTCGGGTGTCGGATTCGAGCTCCGCCGAAGTTTATGCGAAAAGGTTGCGATAGCTTCCGTAGTAGCGTTTATGAGATGGCTTTGCCTCGGCTGCCCTCGGGCATTGTGGAAGCCACGTCCGGTACGAAGAAACCGTCAGAACCGAGCTCCGCCGACGTTTGTGCGAAAAGGTCGCGGTCGTAGTAGCACTTATGATATGGCTCTGCCTCGGCACCGAGCTCCGCCGAAGTTTGTGCGAAAAGGTCGCGGTCCTCAGACCTCGTCCGTAGTACCACTTATGAGACGGCTCTGCCTCGCCACTAATTGAGTTTGCCTCGGACGTCGCGGAAGACCAAAGGCGAACGGGTGAGGAAATCGAGAAAACACAGCGGTGTCGGCGTGACGGCTCTTCTCGACATGTCTACGTCGCCGAATTTTTATGCGAAAAGTTGCGCGGTCATGATTTTTTCCGTACCACAAGCGAACCTAGTAGCATTCAAGCCAGGCGGCGCGGTTCGGAGGGCGGGATGGTCTTGTCGGCGCTTGAGCAGCGGTGTTTCGATCGGGATCCTTCGTGTCCGAGTATCGTTTGTACATGCAGTTTGAGTTACGCCTGAGGTCGAGTTAAAGTTTTGTCTGACGCATCAAAAAATACTTGGTAAAATTCTGCACCGGTCCCCGAGGCACCCTAGAATCCGGCACGAAAAACCCAAAATTTAAACGACCCATCATTTGTTATACGTGTTAGTTGGGGTATTGGGACATCAAAAATCTGAGCTCGAGTTAAGGTTTTGTCCGACGCATCATAAAAACGTGTTAAAATTCAGTCCCGGTCCCCGAGGCACCCTAGAATCTGGCCCGAAAAACCCAAAATTTGAACGACCCATCTTTTGTTATACGTGTTAGTCGGTGTATTGGGCATCCAAAAGTCTGAGCTCGAGTTAAAGTTTTGTCCGACGCATGAAAAAACACTTGTTAAAATTCTGCACCGGTCTTCGAGGCACCTTAGAATCCGGCCCGAAAAACCCAAAATTTAAACGACCCAACATTTGTTATACGTGTTAGTTGGGGTATTGGGACATCAAAAATCTGAGCTCGAGTTAAGGTTTTGTCCGACGCATCATAAAAACGTGTTAAAATTCAGTCCCGGTCTCCGAGGCACCCTAGAATCCGGCCTGAAAAACCCAAATTATAAACGACCCATCATTTGTTATACGTGTTAGTTGGCGTATTGGGACATTAAAAATCTGAGCTCGAGTCAAGGTTTTGTCCGACGCATCATAAAAACGTGTTAAAATTGAGTCCCGGTCCCCGAGGCACCCTAGAATCCGGCCCGAAAAACCCAAAATTTAAACGACCCACCATTTGTTATACGTGTTAGTTGGGGTATTGGAACATCGACAATCTGAGCTCGAGTTAAGGTTTTGTCCGACGCATCATAAAAACGTGTTAAAATTCAGTCCCGGTCCCTGAGGCACCCTAGAATCCGGCCCAAAAAACCCAAATTATAAACGACCCATCATTTGTTATACGTGTTAGTCGTGATATTGGGACATCCAAAAATCAGAGCTCGAGTTAAAATTTTGTCCGACGCATCAAAAAACACTTGTTAAAATTCTGCACCGGTCCCCGAGGCACCCTAGAATCAGGCCCGAAAAACCTTAAATTTGAACGACCCATCTTTTGTTATACGTGTTAGTCGATGTATTGGGCATCCAAAAGTCTTAGCTCGAGTGAAACTTTTGTCCGACGCATGAAAAAACACTTGTTAAAATTCTGCACCGGTCTTCGAGGCACCTTAGAATCCGGCCCGAAAAACCCAAAATTTAAACGACCCAACATTTGTTATACGTGTTAGTTGGGGTATTGGGACATCAAAAATCTGAGCTCGAGTTAAGGTTTTGTCCGACGCATCATAAAAACGTGTTAAAATTCAGTCCCGGTCTCCGAGGAACCCTAGAATCCGGCCTGAAAAACCCAAATTATAAACGACCCATCATTTGTTATACGTGTTAGTTGGCGTATTGGGACATTAAAAATCTGAGCTCGAGTCAAGGTTTTTTGCGACGCATCATAAAAACGTGTTAAAATTGAGTCCCGGTCCCCGAGGCACCCTAGAATCCGGCCCGAAAAACCCAAAATTTAAACGACCCACCATTTGTTATACGTGTTAGTTGGGGTATTGGAACATCGACAATCTGAGCTCGAGTTAAGGTTTTGTCCGACGCATCATAAAAACGTGTTAAAATTCAGTCCCGGTCCCTAAGGCACCCTAGAATCCGGCCCAAAAAACCCAAATTATAAACGACCCATCATTTGTTATACGTGTTAGTCGTGATATTGGGACATCCAAAAATCAGAGCTCGAGTTAAAATTTTGTCCGACGCATGAAAAAACACTTGTTAAAATTCTGCACCGGTCCCCGAGGCACCCTAGAATCAGGCCCGAAAAACCTTAAATTTGAACGACCCATCTTTTGTTATACGTGTTAGTCGGTGTATTGGGCATCCAAAAGTCTGAGCTCGAGTTAAAGTTTTGTCCGACGCATCAAAAAACACTTGTTAAAATTCTGCACCGGTCTCCGAGGCACCTGAGAATCCGGCCCGAAAAACCCAAAATTTAAACGACCCATCATTTGTTATACGTGTTAGTTGGGGTATTGGGACATCAAAAATCTGAGCTCGAGTTAAGGTTTTGTCCGACGCATCATAAAAACGTGTTAAAATCCAATCCCGGTCTCCGAGGCACCCTAGAATCCGGCCCGAAAAACCCAAATTATAAAGGACCCATCATTTGTTATACGTGTTAGTTGCGGTATTGGGACATCCAAAAATCTGAGCTGGAGTTAAAGTCTTGTCCGACGGATCATAAAAACGTGTTAAAATTCAGACCCATCATTTGTTATACGTGTTAGTTGGGGTATTGGGATATCAAAAATCTGAGCTCGAGTTAAAGTTTTCCCTGAACTTCCAAACTTCCATAGACCAATAACAGTCTAATTAAGAAAACGCAATCGAGTTTTGGACCAAAAGATGTAATTTTGGCATGTTTCAGGCCACCCGATGTTCGGCAGGCCGAGCCGAGGTTCACCGCGCGCTGGCAGCGGGCCCGTGAAACTTCGAAACGCCAATTCTCTCAATGTGCTCAATTTTCCCCGCACTTCCAAACTTTCATAGACCCATAACAAGCTTATTAAGGAAACACAATCGAGTTTTGTCCGAAAAAAGTTCATTTAGGCATGTTTCGGGCGACCCGATGTTCGGGAGGCCAAGTCGAGGTTCACCGGGCGCTGACAGCGGGCCCGTGACACTTTGGAACGCCAAATCTCTGATGTGCTCAACTTTCCCCGCACTTCCAAACTTCCATAGACCCATAATAACCTTATTAAGGAAACGCAATCGAGTTTGTTCCCAAAAAAGGCAATTTGGGTATGTTACGGGCCACCCGATATTTGACTTGCCGGGACAATTCTCAACGCCAATTCTCTCGTTTCGCGCAACATTTCTCGCACTTCCAAACTTCATACACAGATAATAGTCTAATTAAGAAAACGCAATCGAGTTTTTCAAATAAAAGATGTAATTTTGGCAAGTTTCGGGCCACCCGATGTTCGGCAGGCCGAGTCGAGGATCACCGGGCGCCTGCAGCGGGCCCGTGAAACTTCGGAACGCCAATTCTCTCAATGTGCTCAACTTTCCTCGCACTTCCAAACTTTCATAGACCCAAAACAAGCTTATTAAGGGAACGCAATCTATGTTTTGCACAAAAGAGGTGATTTGAGGAAGTTTCGTGCCACCCGATGTTCGGCAGGCCAAGTCGAGGTTCGCCGGGCGCTGGCAGCGGGCCCGTGAAACTTCGGAACACCAATTCTCTCAATGTGCTCAACTTTCCCCGCACTTCCAAACTTCAATAGACCCATAACAAGCTAATTAAAGGAACGCAATCTAGTTTGTGCACAAAAGAGGTGATTTGAGGAAGTTTCGTGCCACCCGATGTTCGGCAGGCCAAGTCGAGGTTCGCCTGGCGCTGGCAGTGGGCCCGTGAAACTTTGGAACGCCAATTCTCTCAATGTGCTCAACTTTCCCCGCACTTCCAAACTTCCATAGACCCATAACAAGCTTATTAAGGGAACTCAATATAGTTTTTGCACAAAAGAGGTGATTTGAGGAAGTTTCGTGCCACCCGATGTTCGGCAGGCCAAGTCGAGGTTCGCCGCTGGCAGCGGGCCCGTGAAACTTCGGAACGCCAATTCTCTCCATGTGCTCAACTTTCCCCGCACTTCCACACTTCCATAGACCCATAACAAGATAATTAAGGGAACGCAATCTAGGTTGAGCTCAAAAGAGGTGATTTGAGGAAGGTTCGTGCCACCCGATGTTCGGCAGGCCAAGTTGAGGTTTGCGGGCGCTGGCAGCGGGCCCGTGAAAATTTGGAACGCCAATTCTCTCAATGTGCTCAACCTTCCCCGCACTTCCAAACTTCCATAGACCCATAACAAGCTTATTAAGGGAACTCAATCTAGTTTCTGCATAAAAGAGGTGATTTGAGGAAGTTTCGTGCCACCCGATGTTCGGCAGGCCAAGTCGAGGTTGGCCGGGCGCTGGCAGCGGGCCCGTGAAACTTCGGAACGCCAATTCTCTCAATGTGCTCAACTTTCCCCGCACTGAAATTTTCCATAGACTAAAACTAGTCCAATTAAGAAAACGCAATCGAGTTGTGGACAAAAAGAGGTCATTTTGGCATGTTTCGGGCCACCCGATGTTCGGCATGCCCGGGACACTTTGCGACGCCAATTCTCTCATTTCGCTCAACTTTTCTCGCACTTCCAAACTTACATAGACTCATCATAACCTATTGAAGGAAACACAATCGGGTTTTGGCCCACGCGACGCTCCGATATCGTTTTTTGAGGGGCAGTACCCAATGGAACATGGGCAATATCCAGTCCACGTACTCCTAAATCAGACTTAAGGCATATATAGGGGGGAGCCACTTCTGAGGGATTTTTGGTGGCAGGCCAAAATGCCTACGGGGTAGGCTTCTCCTGGGCAACATACCGTGGGGAAGTATGTTGTCGCTCCACTACGGCCCCCGGCGACATATGTGGGAAGTATGTCGTCGTGATTCCACCGGGCCCCGGGCGCGTATGTGGGAAGTACGCCGTCGTGACTGCCTCTCTGCCCAACAGTTGCGGCCGCGAATTTTTTTGTCGTACTCGATGGATGAATGGACGGGTGCAGCGTCGAGATCCTTGCTTTGTTAGTTTTTGGTGGGAAACCCCGCTTTGTCCGGTAAGAAGAAGCGTGCAGACCCCCCGAGCTCCGCCGAAGTTTGTGCGAAAAAGTTGCGGTCCTCGGGCCGGATCCGTAGTAGCGCTTATGAGATGGCTCTGTCTCTGAGGGTGTTCGGCAAAGAGCTCCGCCGAAGTTTACGCGAAAATGTCGCGGTCCTCGGACCTCGTCCGTAGTACCACTTATGAGACGGCTCTGCCTCGCCACTGATTGAGTTGGCCTCGGACGTCGCGGAAGACCAAAGGCGAACGGGTGAGGAAATCGAGAAAACGCAGCGGTGTCGGCGTGACGGCTGTTCTCGACGTGTCTACGTTGCCGAATTTTTATGCGACAAGTTGCGCGGTCATGATTTTTTCCGTACCGCAAGCGAACCTAGTAGCATTCAAGCAAGGCGGCGCGGTTCGGAGGGCGGGGGGTGGTTTCGTCGGCGCTTGAGCATCGGTGTTTTGATCGGGATCCTTCCTGTCCGAGTATCGTTTGTACATGCAGTTTGAGTTACGCCTGAGGTCGAGTTAAAATTTTGTCCGACGCATCAAAAAATACTTGTTAAAATTCTGCACCGGTCCCCGAGGCACCCTAGAATCCGGCCCGAAAAACCCAAAATTTAAACGACCCATCATTTGTTATACGTATTAGTTGGGGTATTGGGACATCAAAAATCTGAGCTCGAGTTAAGGTTTTGTCCGACGCATCATAAAAACGTGTTAAAATTCAGTCCCGGTCCCCAAGGCACCCTAGAATCTGGCCCGAAAAACCCAAAATTTGAACGACCCATCTTTTCTTATACGTGTTAGTCGGTGTATTGGGCATCCAAAAGTCTGAGCTTGAGTTAAAGTTTTGTCCGACGCATGAAAAAACACTTGTTAAAATTCTGCACCGGTCTTCGAGGCACCTTAGAATCCGGCCCGAAAAACCAAAAATTTAAACGACCCACCATTTGTTATACGTGTTAGTTGGGGTATTGGAACATCGACAATCTGAGCTCGAGTTAAGGTTTTGTCCGACGCATCATAAAAACGTGTTAAAATTCAGTCCCGGTCCCCGAGGCACCCTAGAATCCGGCCCAAAAAACCCAAATTATAAACGACCCATCATTTGTTATACGTGTTAGTCGTGATATTGGGACATCCAAAAATCAGAGCTCGAGTTAAAATTTTGTCCGACGCATCAAAAAACTCTTGTTAAAATTCTGCACCGGTCCCCGAGGCACCCTAGAATCAGGCCCGAAAAACCTTAAATTTGAACGACCCATCTTTTGTTATACGTGTTAGTCGGTGTATTGGGTATCCAAAAGTCTGAGCTCGAGTTAAAGTTTTGTCCGACGCATCAAAAAACACTTGTTAAAATTCTGCACCGGTCTCCGAGGCACCTTAGAATCCGGCCCGAAAAACCCAAAATTTAAACGACCCATCATTTGTTATACGTGTTAGTTGGGGTATTGGGACATCAAAAATCTGAGCTCGAGTTAAGGTTTTGTCCGACGCATCATAAAAACGTGTTAAAATTCAATCCCGGTCCCCGAGGCACCCTAGAATCCGAACCGAAAAACCCAAATTATAAATGACCCATCATTTGTTATACGTGTTAGTTGCGGTATTGGACATCCAAAAATCTGAGCTGGAGTTAAAGTCTTGTCCGACGGATCATAAAAACGTGTTAAAATTCAGACCTGTCATTTGTTATACGTGTTAGTTGGGGTATTGGGACATCAAAAATCTGAGCTCGAGTTAAAGTTTTCCCCGAACTTCCAAACTTCCATAGACCAATAACAGTCTAATTAAGAAAACGCAATCGAGTTTTGGACCAAAAGATGTAATTTTGGCAAGTTTCGGGCCACCCGATGTTCGGCAGGCCGAGCCGAGGTTCACCGCGCGCTGGCAGCGGGCCCGTGAAACTTCGAAACACCAATTCTCTCAATGTGCTCAATTTTCCCCGCACTTCCAAACTCTCATAGACCCATAACAAGCTTATTAAGGAAACACAATCGAGTTTTGTCCGAAAAAAGTTAATTTAGGCATGTTTCAGGCCACCCGATGTTCGGCAGGCCATTTTGGAACGCCGGGCGCTGGCAGCGGGCCCGTGCCATTTTGGAACGCCAATTCTCTGAATGTGCTCAACTTTCCCCGCACTTCCAAACTTCCGTAGACCCATAATAACCTTATTAAGGAAACGCAATCGAGTTTGTTCCCAAAAAAGGCAATTTGGGCATGTTTCGGGCCACCCGATATTTGGCTTGCCGGGACAATTCTCAACGCCAATTCTCTCGTTTCACGCAACATTTCTCGCACTTCCAAACTTCATAGACAGATAATAGTCTAATTAAGAAAACGCAATCGAGTTTTTCGAATAAAAGATGTAATTTTGGCAAGTTTCGGGCCACCCGATGTTCGGCAGGCCGAGTCGAGGTTCACCGGGCGCTGGCAGCGGGCCCGTGAAACTTCGGAACGCCAATTCTCTCAATGTGCTCAACTTTCCCCGCACTTCCAAACTTTCATAGACCCATAACAAGCTTATTAAGGGAACGCAATCTAGGTTTTGCACAAAAAAGGTGATTTGAGGAAGTTTCGTGCCACCCGATGTTCGGCAGGCCAAGTCGAGGTTATCCGAGCGCTGGCAGCGGGCCCGTGAAACTTCGGAACGCCAATTCTCTCAATGTGCTCAACGTTCCCCGCACTTCCAAACTTCCATAGACCCATAACAAGCTAATTAAGGGAACGCAATCTAGGTTTTGCACAAAAGAGGTGATTTGAGGAAGTTTCGTGCCACCCGATGTTCGGCAGGCCAAGTCGAGGCTCTCCGAGCGCTGGCAGCGGGCCCGTGAAACTTCGGAATGCCAATTCTTTCAATGTGCTCCACTGTCCCCGCACTTCCAAACTTCCATACACTCATAACAAGCTTATTAAGGGAACGCAATCTAGGTTTTGCACAAAAGAGGTGATTTGAGGAAGTTTTGTGCCACCAGATGTTCGGCAGGCCAAGTCAAGGTTTGCGGAGCGCTGGCAGCAGGCCCGTGAAACTTCGGAACGCCAATTCTCTCAATGTGCTCAACTTTCCCCGCACTTCCAAACTTCCATAGACCCATAAAAAGCTTATTAAGGGAACGCAATCTAGTTTTTGCACAAAACAGGTGATTTGAGGAAGTTTCGTGCCACCCGATGTTCGGCAGGCCAAGTCGAGGTTCGCCAGGCGCTGGCAGCGGGCCCGTGAAACTTCGGAACGCCAATTCTTTCAATGTGCTCCACTTTCCCCGCGCTTCCAAACTTCCATAGACTCATAACAAGCTTATTAAGGGAACGCAATCTAGGTGTGGCACAAAAGAGGTGATTTGAGGAAGTTTCGTGCCACCCGATGTTCGGCAGGCCAAGTCGAGGTTCGCCGGGCGCTGGCAGCAGGCCCGTGAAACTTCGGAACGCCAATTCTCTCAATGTGCTCAACTTTCCCCGCACTTCCAAACTTCCATAGACCCATAAAAAGCTTATTAAGGGAACGCAATCTAGGTTTTGCACAAAAGAGGTGATTTGAGGAAGTTTCCTGCCACCCGATTTTCGGTAGGCAAAGTCGAGGTTCGTCGGGCGCTGGCAGCGGGCCCGTGAAACTTCGGAACGCCAATTCTCTCAATGTGCTCAACTTTCCCTGCACTGAAATTTTCCATAGACTAAAACTAGTCCAATTAAGAAAACGCAATCGAGTTGTGGACAAAAAGAGGTCATTTTGGCCTGTTTCGGGCCACCCGATGTTCGGCATGCCCGGGACACTTTGCGACGCCAATTCTCTCATTTCGCTCAACTTTTCTCGCACTTCCAAACTTACATAGACTCATCATAACCTATTGAAGGAAACGCAATCGGGTTTTGGCCCACGCGACGCTCCGATATTGTTTTTTGAGGGGCAGTACCCAATGGAACATGGGCAATATCCAGTCCACGTACTCCTAAATCAGACTTAAGGCATATATAGGGGGGAGCTACTTCTGAGGTATTTTTGGTGGCAGGCCAAAATGCCTACGGGGTAGGCTTCTCCTGGGCAACATACCGTGGGGAAGTATGTTGTCGCTCCACATCGGCCCCCGGCGACATATGTGGGAAGTATGTCGTCGTGATTCCACCGGGCCCCGGGGGCGTATGTGGGAAGTACGCCGTCGTGACTGCCTCTCTGCCCAACAGTTGCGGCCGCGAATTTTTTTGTCGTTCTCGATGGATGAATGGACGGGTGCAGCGTCGAGATCCTTGCTTTGTGAGTTTTTGGTGGGAAACCCCGCTTTTTCCGGTAAGAAGAAGCGTGCAGACCCCCCGAGCTCCGCTGAAGTTTGTGCTGTTGGCCCTATCAAGAACAGAATCACCTAGAGGGGGGGGGGGGAATAAGTGTCAAAGTTGAAAACTGAAAATTTCTAAGTTATTCGAGAAACTTAAATTTCAGAGTCATATTTCCTCAGAGTCAGAAGCGAGCTTACAGAAGTTGCTTCTGAGGGAAATTCTGCCTAAACACAGTTAGACTGTTTTCAGCAACAGAAGTTCTGATTTGAGAACTTCTGGACAGTCTTCTGAAAAAAGACAGTGATACTTTAGAGAAAATCTGTTTCAGCACTAAATATAAGCAAGTACACAGAAGCAAAAATAACAAGTATGAGAGGGAGAAAGAAGTTCAGGAGATCCTGATTGAACAATTCGATTTATCCAAGTTCGCCACAGAAGTTCGGTGACTACGTCTTGTCCCCTGAGGTCGCAGCCTTCAGAGATTTTATAAATCCACTATTCAGAACTTTTATGGCAAGTTCAGAAGCTCCTTTACATCAACAGAACTTAAGCTAATTTCTCACTTAGTTCTGACTAGCCTAAAAAGAGTTAAAAGATTTCCACCAGAACAAACAATACTTTGTTTTCTGGATTTCTCACCCAACTCTAATCTCAACTAGATTTCTCTCTTTAAATCTAACTGAAGATCACAAACGATCTCAGTTTACAAGATTCCTATTATGAACTTGTTTTTCTTCACTCTCTCACTTTACTAAGACTATGCTAAGAAAGATTGAGAATGGAAAAGTTGCTCTGTTTTTCTTGTTAGAACAGTGCGTTGAGATTTTGCTCGATGATCACGCGTATGTTGATGCTTTGGAGCTTGGCTACTATTTATAGTGAATGAAGGTGACCGTTGTCGAGTTTGAATCTTCAAAGGAGATGACATCAGTTGTTGTAGCCGTTAATTTGTCAAATCTTCAAACGGTCTTCAAACACTTTGATTCCGTTATCCTTGTTCTTTAACTCAATCCGGTAAGTGATTTGAAAATCAAAGATGAGGTTGACTGGAATCATTCTTCAATTGGATCAACAAAGGGTAGACAAGGAAATTCTGGTTTCTTTTGAACAGACAAGCGCGCTCCATCAAAACAGCTTTTTGGACTTTTGGCGCCTTGCATTGAATGCAAGTGTCAGAGCATTAAATGCTCAAACAGAACCCGTGACTTAGCTTTCAGAAGCTAATTTCCAGTTTGTCTAGACTTGTGATCACATTGGCAAAACTTCTGACTACAAAGAACTTCTGAGGAGAGCTTTAGCAGACTTCGGCTTCAGAGCGGAGTATCCAGCTTCTGAGTTATTGAAACTCTGACTTCAGCAAACTGATCTTCTGAGTTCTTTAGGCAATCCAGAAATGATTCATTCAGCAACAATCTTGCCAGAGGGTTCAACACTGATTGGTGTTTGAACCATCGTGGGAAGAGGTTCTGAGACAACCACCTTCTCAACAGTCAGGACCAACTTACTTGATCCCTTCTTTCCCTTGCCCTTCTTGGCAGCATTCTTCCCTTTCTGAACAACGGCCTCAACACTTTCCTTCTGAGCAATACTCACAGAGGAGCCCTTCTCATTCTTCTTCGGAGTCACACCAAAGCTAAGATTCCTGAAGGTATGCATCTTCAGAACCGTACTCCTACTTGTAACACCTTCTCCTGGAACCACAACAGAGGCTGCCTCAAACAACCTAGTCAGGAGTGAGCCATATGCTAATGCACTCACGGTAGTTACATTCTTCATCTGCCTTATCAGCATGGCAGGTAAGTTGATCTTCTTCTGGTTGACCAAATGCCACATAAACACCCTTTCCCTGTTGGAAACACCATTAACTCCTCCAGCCTTCGGAAGGAAAACATTAGTTGTCAAATAGTGTGCCCACCTCTAGTGCTGAGTGAGCCAGGTGGCATACGTTTCCTTGGCACTTAGATCTGGTCTAGCCCAGTTTGCTTCTATAAAACCATCTGCTGAACCATCATCACCAATGATGATTCCTTCATCATTAATACCAATCACTTGAGAAATAGAAGCCCTGCTGACCTCAATCTCAACTTCCCCGACTACTGAGTGTAGAACATCCTCCTCATTTGAAAAGAAATGGAGGTTCTGATAGAATTCGGTGACTAACTTAGGATAGATAAATTCATCGAGAGAAACGAATGAATTCCAGTTTTGAGCACTAAGCCATTTGGAGATAGGTTCAGTGGATTTAACTTCATCATCTAGGAACCTAGAGGTGAATACCCTAGATTCGCTAACTTTCTTTTTGGATTCAGTGGTAAAGATGTGAGTGACAGTGATTTCTTGAGCCATTTTTGAAGATATAAGAAATTAGGTTAAGATTTTAGAGAGAAGAGAACACAGAAAATCTATGGAAATTCTAATAGCAAAGAAAATGAGAGTAAAAACTTCTAAGTATGGAAAACCCCTATTTATACCCAAACAAGAAATCGTTCCAATTCAAAAAGCAATTACACACCGTTTAAAAGGGAACAGATAACCGTTAACCACAGAACAACACCGTAAAAATGCAGTAGATAACGCATGCTTAAATGTCAAATCATGATTAGAATTAATTATAACTTGAATATCTTAAACGATTAAACACTTAAGATACACAGAAATAATTAAACTAAGTTATTGAAGTGGATAAGTCATACCAATGCCTTCTCGTAAGTTGCTGAAAGAAATACCAGCCAGAGGCTTAGTAAACACGTCAGCAAGATTCTCTTCAGAGGGAACATGAGTAATGATAATATCCTTCTTCAGAACATGATCTCTTAAAAAGTGATGCCTAATATGAACATGCTTCATCCTGCTGTGCTGAATAGGATTCTTTGAAAGATCAATTGCACTCTTGTTATCACAGTAGATTGTAATTGTTCCAGGGATGACTCCATAGTCAGCAATTTGTTGCTTGATCCAGAGCATCTGAGAAACACAACTTCCAGCAGCAACATACTCAGCTTCAGCAGTTGAGAGAGCCACAGAGGTTTGCTTCTTGCTATGCCAGGAGACTAGGCACTCCCCTAGAAAATGACAACCACCAGAAGTGCTGACCCTTTTCAATTTATCTCTACTATAGTCAGAGTCTGTGTATCCTATAGGAGTGAAATCAGAACTACAAGGATACCACAAACCAGCTTCTGGTGTGCCTTTAAGATATCTGAGAATTCTTTTGACAGCAACATCATGAATTTCTCTTGGCTTTGATTGATATCTAGCACAAAAACACACAGCAAAATGTATATCTGGCCTGCTGGCTGTTAGGTATAAAAGAGAACCAATCATACCTCTGTAGGTTTTTATATCTACAGGTTTACCAGCTTTCTCATCATCATCAATATCTTTGCTGACATCCATTGGAATATCAACAGCATTAGAGTCCATCATGCCAAATTTCTTCAGCACTTCTCTAGTGTACTTGGCTTGATTGATAAACACACCATCATTACTTTGCTTGATCTGAAGTCCTAAGAAGAAGGTTAATTCTCCCATCATAGACATCTCAAACTCAGCCTTCATGTGGTCACTGAACTCTCTGCACAAAGACTCATTAGTAGCACCAAATATGATATCATCAACATATACCTGAGCTATAAGGATGTCCTTGTTCTTCTTCAGAGTGAACAGAGTTGTATCAACACAGCCTCTGACAAATCCCTTAGACAGAAGGAACTTTGTCAGTCTCTCATACCAAGCTCTGGGAGCTTGTTTCAGTCCATACAATGCTTTCTTCAGCTTAAACACATGATCAGGAAACTTAGGATCTTCAAAACTAGGAGGTTGAGACACATAGACTTCCTCATCAATGTAACCATTCAAAAATGCACTTTTCACATCCATTTGAAAGAGATTAAAACCTTTGATTGATGCAAAAGCACATAAGATTTTGATGGCTTCTAATCTTGCAACAGGAGCAAAAGTTTCACCATAATCTATGCCTTCTTGCTGACTGTAACCTTGAGCAACAAGTCTTGCCTTGTTCCTCACAACATTTCCAAATTCATCAAGCTTGTTCTTCAGAACCCATCTAGTTCAAACAACCTTTATGTTGTTAGGTCTGGGAACCAAAGTCCAAACTTCTGACCTTTTGAACTGGTCAAGTTCTTCTTGCATTGCCATTAACCAGGAGTCATCATCAGCAGCTTCATAGAAGTCCTTGGGTTGCAGAAGTTACACAAAAGCCACATTCCCCATGTATCTTCTGAGCTGAGCTCTGGTCATGACAGGATTATGAACAGAGTCAATTATGTTCTCTAAGGAATGGTTCCTATGAGTTCTAACTTCTCTTGGTACATCCAATGAGTCTTCTGAAACCTGTTCATCATTTGTTGAATCATAAATAGGAACATCTTCTGGAAGGAAGTTGACTTCTGGAGTAGGATTCTCATCTTGAGCTTGTTCAGCAACAGGAGGAACTACTTCAGCAGCTCTGGGAGAAACATCTTCTTCTTCATCAGGAGATGTATCTTCAGGAGCTTGAACTACATCTTCATCAGGAGCTCTACTGTCTGCAGGGTTAGTCTCATCAAACTGTACATGAACAGATTCATCTAAAGTTTGAGTCCTCTTATTAAAAACCCTATATGCTTTACTATGTGTTGAGTAACCAAGAAAAATGGCCTCATCTGCCTTTGAATCAAACTTTGAAAGATATTCTTTTGTATTCAAAACATAACACTTACAACCAAAGGTTCTGAAATAACCTATTTTAGGCTTTCGACCTTTCCAGAGTTCATAAGGGGTCT
This sequence comes from Euphorbia peplus, assembly GCA_028411795.1. Classification (NCBI taxonomy): domain Eukaryota; kingdom Viridiplantae; phylum Streptophyta; class Magnoliopsida; order Malpighiales; family Euphorbiaceae; genus Euphorbia; species Euphorbia peplus. The sequence goes on along the minus strand of CP110843.1, from coordinate 10,499,503 downwards.
TGTTCAGAATGCTTCTGATTAGCACTCTATTCAGAACATAGCAAGCTGTGTTCACAGCTTCTCCCCAAAAGTACTTAGGAAGCCTTCTTTCATTGATCATAGTTCTGGCTATCTCAACCAGAGTTCTATTCTTCCTTTCAACTACCCCATTTTGTTGAGGAGTTCTGGGAGCAGAAAAGTTATGATCAATTCCCTTGGTTTCACAGAATTCTTCAAACCTAAAGTTTTTGAATTCTCCACCATTATCACTTCTGATATGAACAACCTTTTCATTCCTTTCATTCTCAAGTTTCTTTATCAGAACTGAGAAACATCCAAGTGACTCATCTTTGCTAGTCAGCAAGATGACCCAAGTGAATCTTGAATAGTCATCTACAATGACAAAGGCATACTTTTTTCCACCCATGCTCATTGGTTGAACAGGGCCAAGAAGATCCATATGAAGTAATTCCAAAGGTCTTTTAGTTGAAATGACTTTCTTAGTTTTAAAAGAGCTTCTGGATTGTTTACCAGATTGGCAAGCATTGCATAAATGATTCTTTTTAAAACTAATTTCAGGCAGACCCTCAACCAATTGATTTCTAGCTACTTTGGCCAGAAGGTCCATGCTCACATGAGCAAGTCTTCTATGCCAGAGCCAAGAGGTATCCTCTTTGGACATCAAGCATATATTTTTGCAAAGATTCTCAAGATTCAACATGAAAACATTTTCAACTCTAGGAGCAGTTAGAATAACTTCCCTTGACTTACTGTCCAAGATTTTACATCCAGAGGAGCTGAAGACAACATCTCTACCTTTATCACACAGTTGTGCAACACTCAGGAGATTGAACTTCAGGCCTCTGACTAGGGAGACATCTTCGATCGGAGGACTAGTTCCTATGGATCCAGAACCAAGTATCCTTCCTTTCTGAGCATCTCCAAAGCTGACTTTTCCACCTCTTTTAGGATCAAATGTGATGAATGCTTTTTCATCACCTGTCATATGCCTTGAGCACCCACTGTCAATGTACCACAGCTTTGACATTGATGGAGCACTCAGAGCCACCTGCAACACAATCAATTAGTGACAGGTACCCAATCCTTATTGGGTCCTTCAGAGTTAGATTTCTCTTCAGCAGGTTTTAATGATATCTCAGATTGCAAGAGGTTTTTAATATGGTACTTGCAATCCTTCAACCAGTGACCATCACTCTTGCAAAGTTTGCAAAAGGGAGAGTTCTTGGATCTTTCCCTTTGCTTCTTGAGAGATTTCTTCTTCTTCTGGGAAGGACCAACATCTTCAGAGGCTATAACAGCACTCTCAGAGGTACCAACATTAGGAGGAGAAGCTATCTCTTTCAGAAGAGAGGGAGTGACAGGTTTCTTCTTCTTCTAGGGTTTATCATTTCCCAGAGGCAGCTTTTCCTTGCCTTTGGCTTTAGAGCCATCAGCAGGAGTGCTGAACTGTTTACACAGTTTTTCTTCTAACACTTTCATGTCAGAATAAACTTGAGTAAACCTAAGAAACTTGTCAGCCTCAGGAGGTGCAGAAGTTTCTCCTGTGACATCTTCAGAAGTTGGCTCATCAATAGCCATAAAACAAATCTAAGCTTGCTCTTCCTTTTCTTCAGGATCACTGCTGGTCTCAGAGTCTGACCAGGCAGCCAGCATAGCTTTCTTGAACTTTTTCTTATCTTTCTTCAGCTCCGGGCAGTTAGGCTTAATGTGCCCCGGTTGCTGACATCCATAGCACACAATAGGCTTATTTGGATCTCTCTTGAACTTTTCACCAGAATCAGGAGTTTTCTTGTCAAAGCTCCTGAAAGGCTTCTTGTAGTTTCCACCTCTGCCTTTTCTAAAGGCCTTCTTGAACTTCCTGGTCAGCATAGCCAGTTCCTCATCTTCAGAGGATTCTTCAGAAGATTCCGCTTTCAGGACTACTCTTTTTCCTTCTGACCTTTCTCTTAGGTCATGATTCTTTAATGACATCTCATGGGTAATTAGAGACCCAATGAGCTCATCATACAAGTAATAACTCAAATCCTGAACTTCTTCAATAGCAGTCTTCTTGGCTTGCCAAGACCTTGGTAAGCTTCTGACAATCTTCTTCACTCGATCAGATTCTTCAATATCCTTTCCTAAACTCTTCAAGTCATTGACTATCTTGGTGAATCTAGAGTTCATATCTGAAATAGATTCTTTATCAAGCATTTCAAATAACTCATATTCTCTCATGAGTTGGTTGACTTTAGATTGCTTCACTTTTCATGTTCCTTCATAGGTGACTTCCAGCTTGTTCCAAATGTCCTGTGCAGTTTCACAAGAAGAAACTTTGTTATATTCAGTAGCTGTAAGTGCACAATGCAACATATTTATTGCTGAAGCATTAGTTTGGAGTTTTTTCAGAATGTCATCTGTGTATTCTCTCTGAGGAATAACAACATTCCCTAAACCTTGTTCCATTCTGGTGGGAATGAAATCACCATCAGTGATGACATACCAAGCACTCATGTTCTGAGCTTGGATGAAGTACATCATCCTTTTCTTCCAGTATGAGTAGTTGTTGCCATTAAATAATGGAGGTCTAGTAGTGGAAGAACCTTCTGGAACTATGAAGTGAGAAGAATTCTCAGGCTGGTGTCTACTAGCCATCTCTATTGATTCTGATAGGATCTTACACTTAGATTGTTAGATCTTTAGTAAATATGCGAAGTGACCTTCGCTCTGATACCACTTGTTGGCCCTATCAAGAACAGAATCACCTAGAGGGGGGGGGGGAATAGGTGTCAAAGTTGAAAACTGAAAATTTCTAAGTTATTCGAGAAACTTAAATTTCAGAGTCAAATTTCCTCAGAGTCAGAAGCGAGCTTACAGAAGTTGCTTCTGAGGGAAATTCTGCCTAAACACAGTTAGACTGTTTTCAGCAACAGAAGTTCTGATTTGAGAACTTCTGGACAGTCTTCTGAACAAAGACAGTGATACTTTAGAGAAAATCTGTTTCAGCACTAAATATAAGCAAGTACACAGAAGCAAAAATAACAAGTATGAGAGGGAGAAAGAAGTTCAGGAGATCCTGATTGAACAATTCGATTTATCCAAGTTCGCCACAGAAGTTCGGTGACTACGTCTTGTCCCCTGAGGTCGCAGCCTTCAGAGATTTTATAAATCCACTATTCAGAACTTTTATGGCAAGTTCAGAAGCTCCTTTACATCAACAGAACTTAAGCTAATTTCTCACTTAGTTCTGACTAGCCTAAAAAGAGTTAAAGGATTTCCACCAGAACAAACAATACTCTGTTTTCTGGATTTCTCACCCAACTCTAATCTCAACTAGATTTCTCTCTTTAAATCTAACTGAAGATCACAAACGATCTCAGTTTACAAGATTCCTATTATGAACTTGTTTTTCTTCACTCTCTCACTTTACTAAGACTATGCTAAGAAAGATTGAGAATGGAAAAGTTGCTCTGTTTTTCTTGTTAGAACAGTGCGTTGAGATTTTGCTCGATGATCACGCGTATGTTGATGCTTTGGAGCTTGGCTACTATTTATAGTGAATGAAGGTGACCGTTGGTGAGTTTGAATCTTCAAAGGAGATGACATCAGTTGTTGTAGCCGTTAATTTGTCAAATCTTCAAACGGTCTTCAAACACTTTGATTCCGTTATCCTTGTTCTTTAACTCAATCCGGTAAGTGATTTGAAAATCAAAGATGAGGTTGACTGGAATCATTCTTCAATTGGATCAACAAAGGGTAGACAAGGAAATTCTGGTTTCTTTTGAACAGACAAGCGCGCTCCATCAAAACAGCTTTTTGGACTTTTGGCGCCTTGCATTGAATGCAAGTGTCAGAGCATTAAATGCTCAAACAGAACCCGTGACTTAGCTTTCAGAAGCTAATTTCCAGTTGTCTAGACTTCCGATCACATTGGCAAAACTTCTGACTACAAAGAACTTCTGAGGAGAGCTTTAGCAGACTTCGGCTTCAGAGCGGAGTATCCAGCTTCTGAGTTATTGAAACTCTGACTTCAGCAAACTAATCTTCTGAGTTCTTTAGGCAATCCAAAAATGATTCATTCAGCACCTGCTGAGCAACTTACACATAGACTAAGTAAACAAAAAAAAATATTAGTCAAGAGTAAACTATATGTAAGGGAACATTAAGTTTTCATCTTCTGAAACGTTTGGACATAATCAAAACACATAGGGTTCATCATGTGCGAAAAAGTTGCGGTCCTCGGGCTGGATCCGTAGTAGCGCTTATGAGATGGCTCTGTCTCTGAGGGTGTTCGGCAAAGAGCTCCGCCGAAGTTTACGCGAAAAGGTCGCGGTCCTCGGGCCGCGTCCGCAGTAGCGTTTATGAGATGGCTCTGCCTCGGGTGTCGGATTCGAGCTCCGCCGAAGTTTATACGAAAAGGTTGCGATAGCTTCCGTAGTACCGTTAGAACCGAGCTCCACCGAAGTTTGTGCGAAAAGGTCGCGGTCCTCGGACCTCGTCCGTAGTACCACTTATGAGACGGCTCTGCCTCGCCACTGATTGAGTTGGCCTCGGACGTCGCGGAAGACCAAAGGCGAACGGGTGAGGAAATCGAGAAAACGCAGCGGTGTCGGCGTGACGGCTGTTCTCGACGTGTCTACGTCGCCGAATTTTTATGCGAAAAGTTACGCGATCATGATTTTTTCCGTACCGCAAGCGAACCTAGTAGCATTCAAGCAAGGCGGGGCGGTTCGGAGAGCGGGGTGGTTTCGTCGGCGCTTGAGCAGCGGTGTTTTGATCGGGATCCTTCGTGTCCGAGTATCGTTTCTACATGCAGTTTGAGTTACGCCTGAGGTCGAGTTAAAGTTTTGTCCGACGCATCAAAAAATACTTGTTAAAATTCTGCACCGGTCCCCGAGGCACCCTAGAATCCGACCCGAAAAACCCAAAATTTAAACGACCCATCATTTGTTATACGTATTAGTTGGGGTATTAGGACATCAAAAATCTGAGCTCGAGTTAAGGTTTTTTCCGACGCATCATAAAAACGTGTTAAAATTCAGTCCCGGTCCCCGAGGCACCCTAGAATCCGGCCCGAAAAACCCAAAATTTAAACGACCCATCATTTGTTATACGTGTTAGTTGGGGTATTGGAACATTGAAAATCTGAGCTCGAGTTAAGGTTTTGTCCGACGCATCATAAAAACATGTTAAAATTGAGTTCCGGTCCCCGAGGCACCTTAGAATCCGGCCCGAAAAATCCAAATTATAAACGACCCATCATTTGTTATACGTGTTAGTCGTGATATTGGGACATCAAAAAATCTGAGCTCGAGTTAAAGTTTTGTCCGACGCATCAAAAAACACTTGTTAAAATTCTGCATCGGTCCCCGAAGCACCCTAGAATCCGGCCCGAAAAACCCAAAATTTAAACGACCCATCATTTGTTATACCTGTTAGTTGGGGTATTGGGACATCAAAAATCTGAGCTCGACTTAAGGTTTTATCCGACGCAGCATAAAAACGTGTTAAAATTCTGCACCGGTCCCCGAGGCACCCTAGAATCCGCCCCGCAAAACCCAAAATTTGAACGACCCATCTTTTGTTATACGTGTTAGTCGGTGTATTGGGCATTCAAAATTCTGAGCTCGAGTTAAAGTTTTGTCCGACGCATCAAAAAACACTTGTTAAAATTCTGCACCGGTCCCCGAGGCACCCTAGAATCCGGCCCGAAAAACCCAAAATTTAAACGACCCATCATTTGTTATACGTGTTAGTTGGGTTATTGGGAGATCAAAAATCTGAGCTCGAGTTAAGGTTTTGTCCGACGCATCATAAAAACGTGTTAAAATTCAGTCCCGGTCCCCGAGGCACCATAGAATCTGGCCCGAAAAACCCAAATTATAAACGACCCATCATTTGTTATACGTGTTAGTCGTGATATTAGGACATCCAAAAATCTGAGCTCCGGTTAAAGTTTTGTCCGACGCATCAAAAAACACTTGTTAAAATTCTGCACCGGTCCCCGAGGCACCCTAGAATCCGTCCCGAAAAACCCAAAATTTAAACGACCCATCATTTGTTATACGTGTTAGTTGGGGTATTGGGACATCAAAAATCTGAGCTCGAGTTAAGGTTTTGTCCGACGCATCATAAAAACGTGTTAAAATTCAGTCCCGGTCCCCGAGGCACCCTAGAATCCGGCCCGAAAAACCCAAATTATAAACGACCCATCATTTGTTATACGTGTTAGTTGGGGTATTGGGACATCCAAAAATCTGAGTTCGAGTTAAAGTCTTTTCCGACGCATCATAAAAACGTGTTAAAATTCATTCCCGATCCCCCAGTTACCCTAATCCGGCCCGAAAAACCCAAATTATAAAGGACCCATCATTTGTTATACGTGTTAGTCGTGATATTGGGACATCTAAAAATCTGAGCTCGAGTTAAAGTTTTCGCCGAACTTCCAAACTTCCGTAGACCAATAACAGTCTAATTAAGAAAACGCAATCGAGTTTTGGACCAAAAGATGTAATTTTGGCAAGTTTCGGGCCACCCGATTTTCGGCAGGACAAGTCGAGGTTCACCGCGCGCTGGCAGCGGGCCCGTGAAACTTCGGAACGCCAATTCTCTCAATGTGCTCAACGTTCCCCGCACTTCCAAACTTCCATAGACCCATAACAAGCTTATTAAGGGAACACAATCTAGTATTTGCACAAAAGAGGTTATTTGAGGAAGTTTCGTGCCACCTGATGTTCGGCAGGCCAAGTCGAGGTTCGCTGGGCGCTGGTAGTGGGCCCGTGAAACTTCGGAACGCCAATTCTCTCAATGTGCTCAACTTTCCCCGCACTTACAAACTTCCATAGACCCATAACAAGCTTATTAAGGGAACGCAATCTAGTTTGTGCACAAAAGAGGTGATTTGAGGAAGTTTCGTGCCACCCGATGTTCGGCAGGCGAAGTCGAGGTTAGCCGGGCGCTGGCAGTGGGCCCGTGAAACTTCGGAACGCCAATTCTCTCAATGTGCTCAACTTTCCCCGCACTTAAATTTTTACATAGACTAAAACTAGTCCAATTAAGAAAACGCAATCGAGTTGTGGACAAAAAGAGGTCATTTTTGCATGTTTCGGGCCACCCGATGTTTGGCGTGCCCGGGACACTTTGCGACGCCAATTCTCTCATTTCGCTCAACTTTTCTAGCACTTCCAAACTTACATAGACTCATCATAACCTATTGAAGGAAACGCAATCGGGTTTTGGCACACGCGACGCTCCGATATCGTTTTTTGAGGGGCAGTACCCAATGGAACATGGGCAATATCCAGTCTACGAACTCCTAAATCAGACTTAAGGCATATATAGGGGGGAGCTACTTCTGAGGTATTTTTGGTGGCAGGCCAAAATGCCTACGGGGTAGGCTTCTCCCGGGCAACATACCGTGGGGAAGTATGT
>CP110843.1:10464593-10487093 GCA_028411795.1 Euphorbia peplus | reverse complement strand
CTTTAAAGAAATTTTAACCACAAAATGTGCAATTTCGCGAAATAGTTTGACCACAAATGCACCATTTTAAGAAACAATAATAATCGCATGGATTATTTCTGAAGTTTACCCTTTTCTTTTCCAGAAATGGCGCTGTTTCACTCTTTAAAAGCCCCCAATAAACCCTAAAACATAACACTTGATCCTATAAACCCTAAAACATAACACTTGACCTGGCCTCTTTAAAGACTTCAAAATTCAGAGGCGGCTGCTCTCAATCTCACCACATTAGCTTCACATCCATTTCAAATTGGGTAATATAGTTAAATTTCTTATCTTTTGTTGATTTTTTGAATGTATGTGTTAAATTTGATGGAATTTTATAACTTTTGTTGAATTTTTGATGTCTTTTATTAAATTTGATGGAGATGATGGTAATTAAGTAAAAGGTATGAGCAGTAAGATGATCAATGGAGGTAGTTGAATGGATGTGAAAATGGGGGAGAGGGCCCTAAGCCCTTGTTTGAGTTATTGCATTGTGCTGTCGCAATCTCTCCTATAATAAACATGCCTTAATAAAGCTTAGGTTTTTGGTGACGGGTTGAAATAAAAAAGGCGTTGGGTTGCATTCTAATATTGAATGTTAATCTAGACTTCTTCCGACATTTTTATTTTACCTCCGTTTTCTGTACATTCGTTTGCTGCCTCCTGCGTCGATCAAACTAAAATGCTGATCTGTTCGTTGTTGTCGTGAACTTGTTAATGTTTATTGTATTATACTTTTTTGTTTGGGAGACATTTTTATCTGTTTCTGTCTCACATTGTACCGGACGGGACGACTGCAGTAGCAGAAATATCCAGTGTTTGCTCAATTACTTTATCTCTTTATGTTTTTCCCACAGAGAGATTGTGCCCGCAGGGACGTAGCTAGAGGAAGGGCCCTAGAACTGCCCCACTAGGGGTACTTTTGGTCCTCCTATCTGTTGAAACTACTGTGGTTTGGCCCCCGGTTTCAAAAATTTACTATAAAAACTGATTTTTGATGATAAATTCTTTAGATTTCTGTAAAATAGGTAAAATTTCGTTGAAAATCTGTAATCTTTTTCCTTTTTATTTTTTTGACAGAATGCATAATTTGCAATGGAAATTTTCACTCAAAGGAAAAAAATTTCTATACCCTGTTGTAAAATCCCCCCCCCCCCCCCCCCCCCCGACACTTCAACCCTGGATTTGCCACCTTGCACCCGTCGTTTAGTTTGCAATATAAAAGTAAAAGGGGTAGGTGGTGCTAAGTCTGTTTTGCTTCCTTTTAACATGTTCAGTTAGGAGGTTTTGATGTTTCTGCTATTGGTATGCACTCTGCTCTGTAGTTGTTTCTCACATTTAGGCAGCGTGAATGCTAGAGAGCAATCTGTTTTACTCTGATTATCTGGTAATTTTATTGATTACCAATTGTTAGTCAGCAAGAATGAATAGTTGATTGGAGATAAATTTTGAAAATTCTATAACTAATTAAACAAGTATTTGTGTGACATATAAAAAGTTCACTGAACATTGTCAAGTACAACTGCTCTTAATGAACATTGTCAACCTTGTGAAAATAAAATTGGAGGGTTACAACTGCTCTGAATGAACTTTCATTCAAGTTTGACTCAAGTGTCAAGTACACTTTTCAAGATGCAATTAAATAATGTCGTTTCGGTTTGTTAAACCTCCAAAAGCCCCAGAGCAGAACAGTTCAGAATCCATTGTAATATCCAGTTCAGAATCAGTAATATCTTGCTTGTTGTTTAATTTATTTTGAATTTAATGTTTGTGTTAAATTGGATGGAGATGATGGTTATTGTAAAAGGTATGAGCAGTAAGATCAATGAAGGTAGTAATGGATGTGAAAATGGAGGAAATGAAATGGAGAGGGCCCTAGCCCTTGTTCGAGTTATTGCATTGTGATGTCGCAGCCTCTCCTAAAATAAACATGCCTTAGCTTCGGCTTTGTCAACGGGTTGTAATAAAAGGCGTGGTTGCATTCTAGCATTGAATGCTAACCTAGACTTCTCCCAACATTTTGCTTCTACACTCTTTTTCTCTGCATCCATTTTCTGCCACCGGGATTACTGCGATGATCAATCCTTAATGCTGATCCATTCAGCCTTGTCAAATTTTTTTACTCAGCTTTGAAGTGCTCTATATTTATTGTATGACTATCCTTTTGTCTGATATAATTTTTTGTCTATCTCATATCGCACTGCCTCTTGGAGGCGAATGGATCTTGTACCCGAAATCCACTGCATAAGCTCAAATACTTCATCTCAGTAACTTTTCCCATAGCTAAATTTTACTATTTATACCATTCGTTCAGTTTGCAACAGTATTTTGATAAGTGTAACAGTGGTAGTACTTGGTTCCAAGTCTGTTTGGCTTGCATCCAGTTTCTAAGTGTGTCGGATATAGGTGGTTTGGATGTTTGTTATGTTGGCATGCACTTTATTGTATGGTTGTCTCTCACATTTAGGCAGCTTGAGTGCTGGAAAATGACGTGCCCTGTTTATTTGGTCAAAACGATAGAAGTTTGAGAATGGAGTTCTATTGGTCAAAACCCATTTATGCAAGAAAATGGATTTTGAATGGCCTATTGGGCCATTTTTCTTTAGCCTATTATGGCTTAGAAATGCTTTTATTGCATTTGTTTATCACTTTGGCACATGACAATAAGCATTAATAAGTTCATGCTAGCATTTGGGAAAGCAAAAAAGTATCGAGCTCTGTTGGCTAATAGATGGGTTAGACTTTTGGGTCAAGATATGTGAGGCCCTTTATGGACTGCTTGCGGTGCAGATGTTCTTGCACGTTTGAAATTTTTGGTCTTTTTTGTGTGTTAATGTTTGCGAATAAGAGAGAATCCAAATGAAGATTAGTGGAGTTCACTTGAGCAAAAACAAAAAACTTGGGAATTTGCTAGTTTACTTGAAAAATATTAGGAAATACTTGATGTTTCACAACTAGAGGGATCACATTTATTTATGAGGATTTCCTTAATATGTTTTTCATTTTTCCCCTTTAATATTTGGATCATATGTTAATCTACGGAGCAACTTGAACAAAGTTTAACATTGGCTCATGAAATGGGATTAGCGTCAAATTAGCCTATGGACTAAAAGAAACAAGAGCAATTTGACCAATCACTCGGTCGTTCATTGCCAAGTTGATCCATGTGCATGCCTCACACTTAGAAATACATGTCTGACTTGCTCTACTTTACCAAATGTAGAATGATTTCCCCCCTCTTTGTGGCAGTTTGGAATATAAATCAGTTTTGCTATGATTTCACCTGTAATAGGGTTTTAAGTTACACCTCAAGGCATTTTCATATGATATCTTTTAGCTATATTTTCTGATCAGTTGTTTAAATCTGGACTCTTTTGGATTCTTATTGATTGATTTTAGTTAAAAATTGTCAGCCTCTATATTGATTTCCTTGATATTTCTGAGTTTGTAACCTTCTATTGATGAAGATTCTTACATAGGTGAATATAGGCGGCCGAGAAGATGACAGTAGTAATAAACCTTTTCATGTTCATTTGGACACTTGTGTTGCTTACTCTTTAATTCTTGACTAGGGGATAAACTTAATTATTGGTGTTTAAGTTCCAACACATTAGATACGGCAGTTCCAACACATTAGATACGGCATGCATTTGAATTATTTTTCTTGTATTCTTTTCCTTGTTTCTTCTCCTTTTTCTGGTATCCTTCCCTTTTTATCTAGCAATAAGGGATACATTGCATCAAATTGCTATAAATCACAAACAACCGCAATGCAGATAATTTGTGTCACTCATTCTTACTTGCAGGTACTTTTTGGCTTTACAGATTACAATTATTGACTGAATTCGACGAGACTTCGGATGTTTTACTTTGACAACAAAATTGATAAGAATGATAAAGCTGTTGGGTGATCACACTTGGTAAAGTAGACACTAAACAGACAAAAGTGAGTGTGTTTGATGAACTGCCACTCCCATATTTGAGCATACAGAAACTTATGGTCTCCTTAGCGTTTGGGACTCTTGGATTGCCCTTGTTACAAAAGGTAAATTGATCAACTCTGATTGGATAGTCCTAAAACTTTTGACTTTATTGGAGTCAATAATTTGGTAATTTAATTGCTATTTTGCACCTGGAGTACACTATTTTGAATTTGAGTCACTTTAATTCTATATTCAAAGGTTGACAATTGCCTTAAAAAACTTTTCTTTTAATCCTGAAAAAGGTATCACTTTCTAATTTAGACATTATTTAAAATTCCGTCCCACTGGTGTGCCATAATTTTGTGTACAAGTTGTTGTTATAGAAAATCTCTTGGTATTAGTGTTGTTATATGCATGTTATTTCATGCATGACGTTTTATTTTCTTTACTTTTTTCAATTTTGTATTTCTAACTCTGGTCCCGCCACGTCAACACACTGCTGATGTGGTATTGCTGATTGGACGGACTAGTATTGGTCGCAGCCAATAGTAGAATGTTAGTGTGTACAAGAACCAAGTTTCGTCGCGAAAATCAATTTATTTCAATGAGAAAATGACATTTTAAAATTTTTTTCTCTTTTTTTCGATATTTTTTCGTGTACAAATAAAACGTTAAATAAGTAAATGTAGTATAAAATATGAAAACAATACGACCTTTATGACATATAAAAACGATTATATAGAGGTAGAAAGCACAAATTAACATAAATGTCAATTTGGTGTAGTGGTAAACACTTTCCTTTTTCCTTTTTGTTTTCAGAGATCATGGGTTCGATTCCTAGACTTGTCATTTTGTTTATTTTTTTCTATTAATTTATGAAACCATACATTATTTTATTTTATTTTATTTTTCTCCATTTAAACCGTAGTGCTTAAACATATGTGAGAAGTATGTCGTCGTGATTCCACCGGGCCCCGGGGGCGTATGTGGGAAGTACGCCGTCGTGACTGCCTCTCTGCCCAACAGTTGTGGCCGCAAATTTTTTTGTCGTTCTCGATGGATGAATGGACGGGTGCAGCGTCGAGATCCTTGCTTTGTCAGTTTTTGGTGGGAAACCCCGCTTTGTCCGGTAAGAAGAAGCGTGCAGACCCCCCGAGCTCCGCCGAAGTTTGTGCGAAAAGGTTGCGGTCCTCGGGCCAGATCCTTAGTAGCGCTTATGAGATGGCTCTGTCTCTGAGGGTGTTCGGCAACGAGCTCCGCCGAAGTTTACGCGAAAAGGTCGCGGTCCTCGGGCCGCGTCCGCAGTAGCGTTTATGAGATGGCTCTGCCTCGGGTGTCGGATTCGAGCTCCGCCGAAGTTTATACGAAAAGGTTGCGATAGCTTCCGTAGTAGCGTTTATGAGATGGCTCTGCCTCGGCTGCCCTCGGGCATTGTGGAAGCCACGTCCGGTACGAAGAAACCGTTAGAACCGAGCTCCGCCGCAGTTTGTGCGAAAAGGTCGCGGTCCTCGGACCTCGTCCGTAGTACCACTTATGAGATGGCTCTGCCTCGCCACTGATTGAGTTTGCCTCGGACGTCGCGAAAGACCAAAGGCGAACGGGTGAGGAAATCGAGAAAACGCAGCGGTGTCGGCGTGACGGCTCTTCTTGACGTGTCTACATCGCCGAATTTTTATGCGAAAAGTTGCGCGGTCATGATTTTTTCCGTACCGCAAGCGAACCTAGTAGCATTCAAGCAAGGCAGCGCGGTTCGGAGGGCGGGGTGGTTTCGTCGGCGCTTGAGCAGCGGTGTTTCGATCGGGATCCTTCGTGTCCGAGTATCGTTTGTACATGCAGTTTGAGTTACGCCTGAGGTCGAGTTAAAGTTTTGTCCGACGCATCAAAAAATACTTGTTAAAATTCTGCACCGGTCCCCGAGGCACCCTAGAATCCGGTCCGAAAAACCCAAAATTTAAACGACCCATCATTTGTTATACGTGTTAGTTGGGGTATTGGGACATCAAAAATCTGAGCTCGAGTTAAGGTTTTGTCCGACGCATCATAAAAACGTGTTAAAATTCAGTCCCGGTCCCCAAGGCACCCTAGAATCTGGCCCGAAAAACACAAAATTTGAACGACCCATCTTTTGTTATACGTGTTAGTCGGTGTATTAGGCATCCAAAAGTCTGAGCTCGAGTTAAAGTTTTGTCCGACGCATGAAAAAACACTTATTAAAATTCTGCACCGGTCTCCGAGGCACCTTAGAATCCGGCCCGAAAAACCCAAAATTTAAACGACCCATCATTTGTTATACGTGTTAGTTGGGGTATTGGGACATCAAAAATCTGAGCTCGAGTTAAGGTTTTGTCCGACGCATCATAAAAACGTGTTAAAATTCAGTCCCGGTGTCCGAGGCACCCTAGAATCCGGCCCGAAAAACCCAAAATTTAAAAGACCCACCATTTGTTATACGTGTTAGTTGGGGTATTGGAACATAGACAATCTGAGCTCGAGTTAAGGTTTTGTCCGACGCATCATAAAAACGTGTTAAAATTCAGTCGCGGTCCCTGAGGCACCCTAGAATCCGGCCCGAAAAACCCAAATTATAAACGACCCATCATTTGTTATACGTGTTAGTCGTGATATTGGGACATCCAAAAATCAGAGCTCGAGTTAAAATTTTGTCCGACGCATCAAAAAATGTTGGCCCTATCAAGAACAGAATCACCTAGAGGGGGGTGAATAGGTGTCAAAGTAGAAAACTGAAATTTTCTAAGTTTTTCGGGAAACTTATATTTCAGAGTCAAATTTCCTCAGAGTCAGAAGCAAGCTTACAGAAGTAGCTTCTGAGGGAAATTCTGCCTAAACACAGTTTGACTGTTTTCAGCAACAGAAGTTCTGAGTTTGAGAACTTCTGGACAGTCTTCTGAACAAAGACAATGATATTTAGAGAAAATCTGTTTCAACACTAAATTATGAGCAAGTACACAGAAGCAATAATAACAAGTATAAGAGGGAGAAAGAAGTTCAGGAGGTCCTGATTGAACAATTCGATTTATCCAAGTACGCCACAGAGTTCCTGTGACTACGTCTTGTCCCCTGAGGTCGCAGCCTACAGAGATTTTATAAATCCACTATTCAGAACTTTTATGGCAAGTTCAGAAGCTCCTTTACATCAACAGAACTTAAGCTAATTTCTCACTTAGTTCTGACTAGCCTAAGAAGAGTTAAAGGATTTCCACCAGAACAAACAACACTCTGTTTTCTGGATTTCTCACCTAACTCTAATCTCAACTAGATTTCTCTCAAAATCTAACTGAATATCACAAACGATATCAGTTTACAAGATTCCTATTATGAACTTGTTTTTCTTCACTCTCTCACTTTAAAACTTAAACCTTAAACAAAGCTAAGTAAGATTGAGAATGGAAAGGGATGCTCTGTTTTTGCTTCAAACAGTGCGTTGAGATTTTGCTCGATTATCACGCGTATATATGATGCGTTGGAGCTTGGCTACTATTTATAGTGATTGAGGATGACCGTTGGTGAATTTGAATCTTGAATAGAGATGACATCAGTTGTTGTAGCCGTTAGTTTGTCAAATCTTCAAACGGTCTTCAAACACTTTGATTCCGTTATCCTTGTTCTTTAACTAAATCCGGTAAGTGATTTGAAATCAAAGATGAGGTTGACTGGAATCATTCTTCAATTGGATCAACAAAGGTTAGACAAGGAAATTCTGGTTTCTTTTCAACAGACAAGCGCGCTCCATCAAAAACAGCTTTTTGAACTTTTGGCGCCTTGCATTAAATGCACTTGTCAGAGCATTAAATGCTATCCAGAACCCGTGACTAAACTTCTGATCAAATTGGTAGGTGAATTTCTGATTGCAAAGAACTTCTGAGGAGAGCTTTAGCAGACTTCCACAGCTTCAGAGCGGAGCATCCAGCTTCTGAATTATTGAAACTCTGACTTCTGAGTCCTTTAGGCAATCCATAAATGATTCATTCAACACCTGCTGAGTAACTTACATACAATGCTTAAACAAAAAATTGTTAGTCAACACTAAACTATATGTAAGAGAGTATTAAATTTTCATCTTCTGAAACGTTTGGACATAATCAAAACCTACAGGGTTCATCATTCTCCCCCATTTTGGTTATGGACAAACCGTGGTCAAAAGGTAACATAAAACATGAGTTTTAGAAAATGACTTCCTGATACAAATGTTTCATAACTTCTGAGTAAATTAACTCCCCCATTTTAGTGTAAATGGTGAACTTCAGCAATCTGTATAAACTTAGAAATGACTTAAGATCAAGTTGTTAGATTTAGTGAAGTATAATTTACTAGGTTAAAAAGAAACATAAGCAGTAAGTAAATAATCAGAGACACAAGAATGTATAAGAAAGATTCAGTGTATATAAAGTCATCAGAAGAGAACATATGAAACAAGATAATCAGAAGAGCAGAAAAGTCCTAAGACAAAAACTACCCAACCCAGAACCTAGCTAAGAAGCTCAAGTCCTAAAGAGATTACAAGTTCCTAAGTTTCTTCTGAGGAGGAGGAACACCACTGGATCCTTCAGCAACACTCTGTCTCTTCATCCCACCAGACTTGAGACCAGTCTGACCACTCTGCTGAGCAGATTTCTCCCCCGTTTGACCAGAACCAAGAGCAACGCCCAGAGCACCTTGAGAGTTCAATTTTTGCTGACCATTCACTGCAGTAGAATATTGCTGAGGAGATGGTCTCACAGTATTGATCAAATCCATTCTTTTTCGGAAATCAGCATCAATGGTCTTCAAATGATCAAAAGTCTGACCAGACATAGGTCGCTGTCTCTGAACGTCTTCCAGAAGGAGCTTAAGCAAGCGATTGTTAACATACACAGCAGCAGTGAAATGCTCATTCTGAATGTAAGTTTGTCCTCGAACAAACCGATAACAGTTATGAAGAGTCTTTTCTTGTTCACGTGCTTGAGTGTGCATAACTTTCAGAAGCTCAGTAAGCTCAGCAATTTGTGCGCTCTGAGCAGATACAACAGACTCAATGCTTGAGAGACGATTGTTGAGATCAGGAGTGATGTCATATACAATCTTAGCAGCCCCTGAAGATGAGGAACCTTGAGCAGAAGATTTCACTTCTCTCAGAATGTAATTGGCAGTACTTTGTAGGTCCTCAATCTTACTTGGGAGCATTTTCTCATGAGCCTCATAATGCTCGTTTGCTTCCTTGACTTCTTTTGTCAATATCTCCAAATTCTCATTGACCTTCTGAGAAGAAGCAAGAGCAATATTGTCCAGAGTAGGAAGAGTCAGAGCTAATTCTCTTAACTTGTACAGCTCATCGTAGGTAGCTAGATGAAGTGTAGAAAGATTGCGTGTGTAGACAGAAGGATCCTGCATTTGAAGCATAGTCATGAGCTGCAGGTTCTGAGCTTTCAAGGAATGAATTTCTTGCAGAACAATGCCCTGAGCATACATGTCAGCAACAGAAGTCCTTTGCCCCATACCAGCAAATCTATTCAGCAATTCATCAGAGCCACTCTGACTCATTCTTCTCAACTCATCAACACTGGGAGCACCACCAGCTTCGGATACACCAGAAGCTCTGCCCATGAAACCAAAACTACCGAATCTGTTTTCCAGATCATCTCGATTCATGAACTGGCGTAGGAAGTCAGAATTAGATGACAACCCAGCAAAAAGGAAAGGAGAGGAAGTAGTTAAGGGATCACACACAGGAGGTGCATGTCCAGAGGATGAGAGTGGAGGAATAGTATGTGTGGTTGATATGGAAGGAATTGTATGAGTGGAAGAGGAAGAATTTGTAGTTGAGATGGAAGGTAATGTGGATGGTATTGAAAAAGAGGGAGCAGTAAATCCAGTTGATGGACTTACAGAGGAAGTATGAATGGATGAGGTAGTGGATGTGGCTATGGAGTCTGTGAAAATGTGAGCAGAATTTAGATTCACTTCTGAATAGGATCCAGAAGGAGGAATAATTTGAGAAGGTACAACTTCAGAAGTTGAAGTTGTAGGAGGAATGGAAGTTTGAGATTCACTCACTTCTGTGACAGAAGGTAGTGAAGGAGATGCATGAGAAGTATGAGTGGGAGATGAGATAACCTGTTCAGAGGAGTTTGGATCAAACATGGAAATGGGCTCAGCAAAGATATGAGCCATTCTGATCAGTGTTTCAGAGGGATCCCTATCACCAGGGTTTCTTCCCTGATTCAGAAGAATGTTGTCAATGAAATTTTCATCATCAACATTCTCAACAAACTGTCTAGCATCCTGAAGAACCTCTTCATCATCTGGTTCACTTTCTTCTGACAGCTCTTCAATCAGAGGAGCATCAACATTCTCTTCATCAGACATCTCTGACAAGTCTTTATCAGCATCTTCCGGTTCCTGAGTAACAGGATCCTCTAATTCAGCACTGAGTGCAACAACGAAGTCCTTTTTCCTCAGCGACCTTCGTTTTGCAACAGCCTTCTTCCCAATCCTGGTAGAGAGAGAGATATTCTCAAGTATCCGAGAGGACAGAGAGATATTCTCAAGATTCTCTCCTTCTTCTGAAGCCTCAACTTCCTTTAAGAGCTCCGCATCCTGAAGTTCAGCAGCACATGCTATAAGTCTTGCATCAGCCTTAGCTTTTGCAGCAATTTCTCTTTCAGCTGCTAACTTGTCTTCTGCTTCCTTCTGCTTTCTTTTCTTATCAGCAAGAGCCGCAACCCTTGCAACCTTCTCAGCTTCAGCAGCCTTCTCTCTTTCAGCAAGACGTGCGTCCTCAGCATCCTGAGCTTCCTTCTCAGGAACATCCTTTGGCTTCTCAGCAACAATCTTGCCAGAGGGTTCAACACTGATTGGTGTTTGAACCATCGTGGGAAGAGGTTCTGAGACAACCACCTTCTCAACAGTCAGGACCAACTTACTTGATCCCTTCTTTCCCTTGCCCTTCTTGGCAGCATTCTTCCCTTTCTGAACAACGGCCTCAACACTTTCCTTCTGAGCAATACTCACAGAGGAGCCCTTCTCATTCTTCTTCGGAGTCACACCAAAGCTAAGATTCCTGAAGGTATGCATCTTCAGAACCGTACTCCTACTTGTAACACCTTCTCCTGGAACCACAACAGAGGCTGCCTCAAACAACCTAGTCAGGAGTGAGCCATATGCTAATGCACTCACGGTAGTTACATTCTTCATCTGCCTTATCAGCATGGCAGGTAAGTTGATCTTCTTCTGGTTGACCAAATGCCACATAAACACCCTTTCCCTGTTGGAAACACCATTAACTCCTCCAGCCTTCGGAAGGAAAACATTAGTTGTCAAATAGTGTGCCCACCTCTGGTGCTGAGTGAGCCAGGTGGCATACGTTTCCTTGGCACTTAGATCTGGTCTAGCCCAGTTTGCTTCTGTAAAACCATCTGCTGAACCATCATCACCAATGATGATTCCTTCATCATTAATACCAATCACTTGAGAAATAGAAGCCCTGCTGACCTCAATCTCATCTTCCCCGACTACTGAGTGTAGAACATCCTCCTCATTTGAAAAGAAATAGAGGTTCTGATAGAATTCGGTGACTAACTTAGGATAGATAAATTCATCGAGAGAAACGAATGAATTCCAGTTTTGAGCACTAAGCCATTTGGAGATAGGTTCAGTGGATTTAACTTCATCATCTAGGAACCTAGAGGTGAATACCCTAGATTCGCTAACTTTCTTTTTGGATTCAGTGGTAAAGATGTGAGTGACAGTGATTTCTTGAGCCATTTTTGAAGATATAAGAAATTAGGTTAAGATTTTAGAGAGAAGAGAACACAGAAAATCTATGGAAATTCTAATAGCAAAGAAAATGAGAGTAAAAACTTCTAAGTATGGAAAACCCCTATTTATACCCAAACAAGAAACCGTTCCAATTCAAAAAGCAATTACACACCGTTTAAAAGGGAACAGATAACCGTTAACCACAGAACAGCGCCGTAAAAATGCAGTAGATAACGCATGCTTAAATGTCAAATCATGATTAGAATTAATTATAACTTGAAATCTTAAACGATTAAACACTTAAGATACACAAATAATTAAACTAAGTTATTGAAGTGGATAAGTCATACCAATGCCTTCTCGTAAGTTGCTGAAAGAAATACCAGCCAGAGGCTTAGTAAACATGTCAGCAAGATTCTCTTCAGAGGGAACATGAGTAATGATAATATCCTTCTTCAGAACATGATCTCTTAAAAAGTGATGCCTAATATGAACATGCTTCATCCTGCTGTGCTGAATAGGATTCTTTGAAAGATCAATTGCACTCTTGTTATCACAGTAGATTGTAATTGTTCCAGGGATGACTCCATAGTCATCAATTTGTTGCTTGATCCAGAGCATCTGAGAAACACAACTTCCAGCAGCAACATACTCAGCTTCAGCAGTTGAGAGAGCCACAGAGGTTTGCTTCTTGCTATGCCAGGAGACTAGGCACTCCCCTAGAAAAGGACAACCACCAGAAGTGCTGACCCTTTTCAATTTATCTCTACCATAGTCAGAGTCTGTGTATCCTATAGGAGTGAAATCAGAACTACAGGGATACCACAAACCAGCTTCTGGTGTGCCTTTAAGATATCTGAGAATTCTTTTGACAGCAACATCATGAATTTCTCTTTGCTTTGATTGATATCTAGCACAAAAACACACAGCAAAATGTATATCTGGCCTGCTGGCTGTTAGGTATAAAAGAGAACCAATCATACCTCTGTAGGTTTTTATATCTACAGGTTTACCAGCTTTCTCTTCATCATCAATATCTTTGCTGACATCCATTGGAATATCAACAGCATTAGAGTCCATCATGCCAAATTTCTTCAGCACTTCTCTAGTGTACTTGGCTTGATTGATAAACACACCATCATTACTTTGCTTGATCTGAAGTCCTAAGAAGAAGGTTAATTCTCCCATCATAGACATCTCAAACTCAGCCTTCATGTGGTCACTGAACTCTCTGCACAAAGACTCATTAGTAGCACCAAATATAATATCATCAACATATACCTGAGCTATAAGGATGTCCTTGTTCTTCTTCAGAGTGAACAGAGTTGTATCAACACAGCCTCTGACAAATCCCTTAGACAGAAGGAACTTTGTCAGTCTCTCATACCAAGCTCTGGGAGCTTGTTTCAGTCCATACAATGCTTTCTTCAGCTTAAACACATGATCAGGAAACTTAGGATCTTCAAAACCAGGAGGTTGAGACACATAGACTTCCTCATCAATGTAACCATTCAAGAATGCACTTTTCACATCCATTTGAAAGAGCTTAAAACCTTTGTATGATGCAAAAGCACATAAGATTTTGATGGCTTCTAATCTTGCAACAGGAGCAAAAGTTTCACCATAATCTATGCCTTCTTGCTGACTGTAACCTTGAGCAACAAGTCTTGCCTTGTTCCTCACAACATTTCCAAATTCATCAAGCTTGTTCTTCAGAACCCATCTAGTTCCAACAACCTTTATGTTGTTAGGTCTGGGAACCAAAGTCCAAACTTCTGACCTTTTGAACTGGTCAAGTTCTTCTTGCATTGCCATTAACCAGGAGTCATCATCAGCAGCTTCATAGAAGTCCTTGGGTTCCAGAAGTGACACAAAAGCCACATTCCCCATGTATCTTCTGAGCTGAGCTCTGGTCATGACAGGATTATGAACATAGTCAATTATGTTCTCTAAGGAATGGTTCCTATGAGTTCTAACTTCTCTTGGTACATCCAATGAGTCTTCTGAAACCTGTTCATCATTTGTTGAATCATAAATAGGAACATCTTCTGGAAGGAAGTTGACTTCTGGAGTAGGATTCTCATCTTGAGCTTGTTCAGCAACAAGAGGAACTACTTCAGCAGCTCTGGGAGAAACATCTTCTTCTTCATCAGGAGATGTATCTTCAGGAGCTTGAACTACATCTTCATCAGGAGCTCTACTGTCTGCAGGGTTAGTCTCATCAAACTGTACATGAACAGATTCATCTAAAGTTTGAGTCCTCTTATTAAAAACCCTATATGCTTTACTATGTGTTGAGTAACCAAGAAAAATGGCCTCATCTGCCTTTGAATCAAACTTTGAAAGATATTCTTTTGTATTCAAAACATAACACTTACAACCAAAGGTTCTGAAATAACCTATTTTAGGCTTTCGACCTTTCCAGAGTTCATAAGGGGTCTTGTTCAGAATGCTTCTGATTAGCACTCCATTCAGAACATAGCAAGCTGTGTTCACAGCTTCTCCCCAAAAGTACTTAGGAAGCCTTCTTTCATTGATCATAGTTCTGGCTATCTCAACCAGAGTTCTATTCTTCCTTTCAACTACCCCATTTTGTTGAGGAGTTCTGGGAGCAGAAAAGTTATGATCAATTCCCTTGGTTTCACAGAATTCTTCAAACCTAAAGTTTTTGAATTCTCCACCATTATCACTTCTGATATGAACAACCTTTTCATTCCTTTCATTCTCAAGTTTCTTTATCAGAACTGAGAAACATCCAAGTGACTCATCTTTGCTAGTCAGCAAGATGACCCAAGTGAATCTTGAATAGTCATCTACAATGACAAAGGCATACTTCTTTCCACCCATGCTCATTGGTTGAACAGGGCCAAGAAGATCCATATGAAGTAATTCCAAACGTATTTTAGTTGAAATGACTTTCTTAGTTTTAAAAGAGCTTCTGGATTGTTTACCAGATTGGCAAGCATTGCATAAATGATTCTTTTTAAAACTAATTTCAGGCAGACCCTCAACCAATTGATTTCTAGCTACTTTGGCCAGAAGGTCCATGCTCACATGAGCAAGTCTTCTATGCCAGAGCCAGGAGGTATCCTCTTTGGACATCAAGCATATATTTTTGCAAAGATTCTCAAGATTCAGCATGAAAACATTTTCAACTCTAGGAGCAGTTAGAATAACTTCCCTTGACTTACTGTCCAAGATTTTACATCCAGAGGAGCTGAAGACAACATCTCTACCTTTATCACACAGTTGTGCAACACTCAGGAGATTGAACTTCAGGCCTCTGACTAGGGAGACATCTTCGATCGGAGGACTAGTTCCTATGGATCCAGAACTAAGTATCCTTCCCTTATGAGCATCTCCAAAGCTGACTTTTCCACCTCTTTTAGGATCAAATGTGATGAATGCTTTTTCATCACCTGTCATATGCCTTGAGCACCCACTGTCAATGTACCACAGCTTTGACATTGATGGAGCACTCAGAGCCACCTGCAACACAATCAATTAGTGACAGGTACCCAATCCTTATTGGGTCCTTCAGAGTTAGATTTCTCTTCAGCAGGTTTTAATGATATCTCAGATTGCAAGAGGTTTTTAATATGGTACTTGCAATCCTTCAACCAGTGACCATCACTCTTGCAAAGTTTGGAAAAGGGAGAGTTCTTGGATCTTTCCCTTTGCTTCTTGAGAGATTTCTTCTTCTTCTGGGAAGGACCAACATCTTCAGAGGCTATAACAGCACTCTCAGAGGTACCAACATTAGGAGGAGAAGCTATCTCTTTCAGAAGAGAGGGAGTGACAGGTTTCTTCTTCTTCTAAGGTTTATCATTTCCCAGAGGCAGCTTTTCCTTGCCTTTGGCTTTAGAGCCATCAGCAGGAGTGTTGAACTGTTTACACAGTTTTTCTTCTAACACTTTCATGTCAGAATAAACTTGAGTAAACCTAAGAAACTTGTCAGCCTCAGGAGGTGCAGAAGTTTCTCCTGTGACATCTTCAGAAGTTGGCTCATCAATAGCCATAAAACAAATCTGAGCTTGCTCTTCCTTTTCTTCAGGATCACTGCTGGTCTCAGAGTCTGACCAGGCAGCCAGCATAGCTTTCTTGAACTTTTTCTTATCTTTCTTCAGCTCCGGGCAGTTAGGCTTAATGTGCCCCGGTTGCTGACATCCATAGCACACAATAGGCTTATTTGGATCTCTCTTGAACTTTTCACCAGAATCAGGAGTTTTCTTGTCAAAGCTCCTGAAAGGCTTCTTGTAGTTTCCACCTCTGCCTTTTCTAAAGGCCTTCTTGAACTTCCTGGTCAGCATAGCCAGTTCCTCATCTTCAGAGGATTCTTCAGAAGATTCCGCTTTCAGGACTACTCTTTTTCCTTCTGACCTTTCTCTTAGGTCATGATTCTTTAATGACATCTCATGGGTAATTAGAGACCCAATGAGCTCATCATACAAGTAATAACTCAAATCCTGAACTTCTTCAATAGCAGTCTTCTTGGCTTGCCAAGACCTTGGTAAGCTTCTGACAATCTTCTTCACTCGATCAGATTCTTCAATATCCTTTCCTAAACTCTTCAAGTCATTGTCTATCTTGGTGAATCTAGAGTTCATATCTGAAATAGATTCTTTATCAAGCATTTCAAATAACTCATATTCTCTCATGAGTTGGTTGACTTTAGATTGCTTCACTTTTCATGTTCCTTCATAGGTGACTTCCAGCTTTTTCCAAATGTCCTGTGCAGTTTCACAAGAAGAAACTTTGTTATATTCAGTAGCTGTAAGTGCACAATGCAACATATTTATTGCTGAAGCATTAGTTTGGAGTTTTTTCAGAATGTCATCTGTGTATTCTCTCTGAGGAATAACAACATTCCCTAAACCTTGTTCCATTCTGGTGGGAATGAAATCACCATCAGTGATGACATACCAAGCACTCATGTTCTGAGCTTGGATGAAGTACATCATCCTTTTCTTCCAGTATGAGTAGTTGTTGCCATTAAATAATGAAGATCCTGATTGAACAATTCGATTTATCCAAGTTCGCCACAGAAGTTCTGTGACTACGTCTTGTCCCCTAAGGTCGCAGCCTTCAGAGATTTTATAAATCCACTATTCAGAACTTTTATGGCAAGTTCAGAAGCTCCTTTACATCAACAGAACTTAAGCTAATTTCTCACTTAGTTCTGACTAGCCTAAAAAGAGTTAAAGGATTTCCACCAGAACAAACAATACTCTGTTTTCTGGATTTCTCACCCAACTCTAATCTCAACTAGATTTCTCTCTTTAAATCTAACTGAAGATCACAAACGATCTCAGTTTACAAGATTCCTATTATGAACTTGTTTTTCTTCACTCTCTCACTTTACTAAGACTATGCTAAGAAAGATTGAGAATGGAAAAGTTGCTCTGTTTTTCTTGTTAGAACAGTGCGTTGAGATTTTGCTCGATGATCACGCGTATGTTGATGCTTTGGAGCTTGGCTACTATTTATAGTGAATGAAGGTGACCGTTGGTGAGTTTGAATCTTCAAAGGAGATGACATCAGTTGTTGTAGCCGTTAATTTGTCAAATCTTCAAACGGTCTTCAAACACTTTGATTCCGTTATCCTTGTTCTTTAACTCAATCCGGTAAGTGATTTGAAAATCAAAGATGAGGTTGACTGGAATCATTCTTCAATTGGATCAACAAAGGGTAGACAAGGAAATTCTGGTTTCTTTTGAACAGACAAGCGCGCTCCATCAAAACAGCTTTTTGGACTTTTGGCGCCTTGCATTGAATGCAAGTGTCAGAGCATTAAATGCTCAAACAGAACCCGTGACTTAGCTTTCAGAAGCTAATTTCCAGTTGTCTAGACTTCTGATCACATTGGCAAAACTTCTGACTACAAAGAACTTCTGAGGAGAGCTTTAGCAGACTTCGGCTTCAGAGCGGAGTATCCAGCTTCTGAGTTATTGAAACTCTGACTTCAGCAAACTGATCTTCTGAGTTCTTTAGGCAATCCAGAAATGATTCATTCAGCACCTGCTGAGCAACTTACACATAGACTAAGTAAACAAAAAAAATATATTAGTCAATAGTAAACTATATGTAAGGGAACATTAAGTTTTCATCTTCTGAAACGTTTGGACATAATCAAAACACATAGGGTTCATCATGTGCGAAAAAGTTGCGGTCCTCGGGCTGGATCCGTAGTAGCGCTTATGAGATGGCTCTGTCTCTGAGGGTGTTCGGCAAAGAGCTCCGCTGAAGTTTACGCGAAAAGGTCGCGGTCCTCGGGCCGCGTCCGCAGTAGCGTTTATGAGATGGCTCTGCCTCGGGTGTCGGATTCGAGCTCCGCCGAAGTTTATACGAAAAGGTTGCGATAGCTTCCGTAGTACTGTTAGAACCGAGCTCCACCGAAGTTTGTGCGAAAAGGTCGCGGTCCTCGGACCTCGTCCGTAGTACCACTTATGAGACGGCTCTGCCTCGCCACTAATTGAGTTGGCCTCGGACGTCGCGGAAGACCAAAGGCGAACGGGTGAGGAAATCGAGAAAACGCAGCGGTGTCGGCGTGACGGCTGTTCCCGACGTGTCTACGTCGCCGAATTTTTATGCGAAAAGTTGCGCGATCATGATTTTTTCCGTACCGCAAGCGAACCTAGTAGCATTCAAGCAAGGCGGGGCGGTTCGGAGGGCGGGGTGGTTTCGTCGGCGCTTGAGCAGCGGTGTTTCGATCGGGATCCTTCGTGTCCGAGTATCGTTTGTACATGCAGTTTGAGTTACGCCTGAGGTCGACTTAAAGTTTTGTCCGACGCATCAAAAAATACTTGTTAAAATTCTGCACCGGTCCTCGAGGCACCCTAGAATCCGGCCCGAAAAACCCAAAATTTAAACGACCCATCATTTGTTATACGTATTAGTTGGGGTATTGGGACATCAAAAATCTGAGCTCGAGTTAAGGTTTTGTCCGACGCATCATAAAAACGTGTTAAAATTCAGTCCCGGTCCCTGAGGCACCCTAGAATCCGGCCCGAAAAACCCAAAATTTAAACGACCCATCATTTGTTATACGTGTTAGTTGGGGTATTGGAACATTGAAAATCTGAGCTCGAGTTAAGGTTTTGTCCGACGCATCATAAAAACATGTTAAAATTCAGTTCCGGTCCCCGAGGCACCTTAGAATCCGGCCCGAAAAACCCAAATTATTATCGACCCATCATTTGTTATACGTGTTAGTCGTGATATTGGGACATCAAAAAATCTGAGCTCGAGTTAAAGTTTTGTCAGACGCATCAAAAAACACTTGTTAAAATTCTGCATCGGTCCCCGAAGCACCCTAGAATCCGGCCCGAAAAACCAAAAATTTAAACGACCCATCATTTGTTATACCTGTTAGTTGGGGTATTGGGACATCAAAAATCTGAGCTCGACTTAAGGTTTTATCCGACGCATCATAAAAACGTGTTAAAATTCTACACCGGTCCCCGAGGCACCCTAGAATCCGGCCCGCAAAACCCAAAATTTGAACGACCCATCTTTTGTTATACGTGTTAGTCGGTGTATTGGGCATTCAAAATTCTGAGCTCGAGTTAATCTTTTGTCCGACGCATCAAAAAACACTTGTTCAAATTCTGCACCGGTCTCCGAGGTACCTTAGAATCCGGCACGAAAAACCCAAAATTTAAACGTCCCATCATTTGTTATACGTGTTAGTTGGGCTATGGGGGCATCAAAAATCTGAGCTCGAGTTAAGGTTTTGTCCGACGGATCATAAAAACGTGTTACAATTCAGTCCCGATCCCCGAGGCACCCTAGAATCCGGCCCGAAAATCCCAAATTATAAACGACCCATCATTTTATATACGTGTTAGTTGGGATATTGGAACATCCAAAAATCTGAGCTGGAGTGAAAGTCTTGTCCGACACATCATAAAAACGTGTTAAAATTCAGTCGCGGTCCCCGAGGCACCCTAGAATCCGGCCCGAAAAGCCCAAAATTTGAACGACCCATCTTTTGTTATACGTGTTAGTCGGTGTATTGGGCATCCAAAATTCTGAGCTCGAGTTAATGTTTAGTCCGACGCATCAAAAAACACTTGTTAAAATTCTGCACCGGTTTCCGAGGCACCTTAGAATCCGGCCCGAAAAACCCAAAGTTTAAATGACCCATCATTTGTTATACGTGTTAGTTGGGGTATTGGGGCATCAAAAATTTGTGCTCGAGTTAAGGTTTTGTCCGACGCATCATCAAAACGTGTTAAAATTTTGTCCCGGTCCCCGAGGCACCCTAGAATCTGGCCTGAAAAACCCAAATTATAAACGACCAATCATTTGTAATACGTGTTAGTCGTGATATTGGGACATCCAAAAATCTGAGCTCGAGTTAAAGTTTTGTCCGACGCATCAAAAAACACTTGTTAAAATTCTGCACCGGTCCCCGAGGCACCCTAGAATCCGGCCCGAAAAACTTAAAATTTAAACGACCCATCATTTGTTATACATGTTAGTTGGGGTATTGGGACATCAAAAATCTGAGCTCGAGTTAAGGTTTTGTCCGACGCATCATAAAAACGTGTTAAAATTCAGTCCCGGTCCCCGAGGCACCATAGAATCTGGCCCGAAAAACCCAAATTATAAACGACCCATCATTTGTTATACGTGTTAGTCGTGATATTAGGACATCCAAAAATCTGAGCTCGAGTTAAAGTTTTGTCCGACGCATCAAAAAACACTTGTTAAAATTCTGCACCGGTCCCCGAGGCACCCTAGAATCCGTCCCGAAAAACCCAAAATTTAAACGACCCATCATTTGTTATACGTGTTAATTGGGGTATTGGGACATCAAAAATCTGAGCTCGAGTTAAGGTTTTGTCCGACGCACCATAAAAACGTGTTAAAATTCAGTCCCGGTCCCCGAGGCACCATAGAATCTGGCCCGAAAAACCCAAATTATAAACTACCCATCATTTGTTATACGTGTTAGTCGTGATATTAGAACATCCAAAAATCTGAGCTCGAGTTAAAGTTTTGTCCAACGCATCAAAAAACACTTGTTAAAATTCTGCACCGGTCCCCGAGGCACCCTAGAATCCGTCCCAAAAAACCCAAAATTTAAACGACCCATCATTTGTTATACGTGTTAGTTGGGGTATTGGGACATCAAAAATCTGAGCTCGAGTTAAGGTTTTGTCCGACGCATCATAAAAACGTGTTAAAATTCAGTGCCGGTCCCCGAGGCACCCTAGAATCCGGCCCGAAAAACCCAAATTATAAACGACCCATCATTTGTTATACTTGTTAGTTGGGGTATTGGGACATCCAAAAATCTAAGTTCGAGTTAAAGTCTTTTCCGACGCATCATAAAAACGTGTTAAAATTCAGTCCCGGTTCCCCAGTTACCCTAATCCGGCCCGAAAAACCCAAATTATAAAGGACCCATCATTTGTTATACGTGTTAGTCGTGATATTGGGACATCTAAAAATCTGAGCTCGAGTTAAAGTTTTCCACGAACTTCCAAACTTCCGTAGACCAATAACAGTCTAATTAAGAAAACGCAATCGAGTTTTGGACCAAAAGATGTAATTTTGGCAAGTTTCGGGCGACCAGATTTTCGGCAGGCCAAGTCGAGGTTCACCGTGCGCTGGCAGCGGGCCCGTGAAACTTCAGAACGCCAATTCTCTCAATGTGCTCAACTTTCCCCGCACTTCCAAACTTTCATAGACCCATAACAAGCTTATTAAGGGAACGCAATCTAGTTTTTGCACAAAAGAGGTGATTTGAGGAAGTTTCGTGCCACCCGATGTTCAGCAGGCCAAGTCGAGGTTCACCATGCGCTGGCAGCGGGCCCGTGAAAATTTGGAACGCCAATTCTCTCAATGTGCTCAACTTTCCCCGCACTTCCAAACTTCCATAGACCCATAACAAGCTTATTAAGGGAACGCAATCTAGTCTTTGCACAAAAGAGGTTATTTGAGGAAGTTTCGTGCCACCTGATGTTCGGCAGGCCAAGTCGAGGTTCGCCGGGCGCTGGTAGTGGGCCCGTGAAACTTCGGAACGCCAATTCTCTCAATGTGCTCAACTTTCCCCGCACTTACAAACTTCCATAGACCCATAAAAAGCTTCTTAAGGGAACACAATCTCGTTTGTGCATAAAAGAGGTGATTTGAGGAAGTTTCGTGCCACCCGATGTTCGGCAGGCGAAGTCGAGGTAAACCGGGCGCTGGCAGCGGGCCCGTGAAACTTCGGAACGCCAATTCTCTCAATGTGCTCAACTTTCCCCGCACTTCCAAACTTCCATAGACCCATAACAAGCTTATTAAGGGAACGCAATCTATTTGTTGCACAAAAGAGGCGATTTGAGGAAGTTTCGTGCCACCCGATGTTCGGCAGGCGAAGTCGAGGTTCGCCGGGCGCTGGCAGTGGGCCCGTGAAACTTCGGAACGCCAATTCTCTCAATGTGCTCAACTTTCCCCGCACTTCCAAACTTCCATAGACCCATAACAAGCTTATTAAGGGAACGCAATCTAGTGTTTGCACAAAAGAGGTGATTTGAGGAAGTTTCTTGCCACCCGATGTTCGGCAGGCGAAGTCGAGGTTAGCCGGGCGCTGGCAGCTGGCCCGTGAAACTCCGGAACGCCAATTCTCTCAATGTGCTCAACTTTTCCCGCACTTAAATTTTTACATAGACTAAAACTAGTCCAATTAAGAAAACGCAATCGAGTTGTGGACAAAAAGAGGTCATTTTGGCATGTTTCGGGCCACCCGATGTTTGGCGTGCCCGGGACACTTTGCGACACCAATTCTCTCATTTCGCTCAACTTT
>CP110843.1:10432093-10459593 GCA_028411795.1 Euphorbia peplus | reverse complement strand
TAATCCTAAGATTGCATTGTTTAATACATAGTCCTATAAACTTATACCTTATCCCAACACAACATCCTTTCTCAATCCAAAAAAAGGTATCGTGCATTTATACTTCCTAACAAGATCTCAGTAGACATTTCATAGTGTATTGAGCTCATTTAACCAAATAAAACAAGTATCCAACAAAGTATATAGAAACTGACATAATAATATTGAAGTAATGGAACCTAATTTAGAGATATTATATTATTTTAATTTTGAAAATAAACGAATATTTTAAAAGAAGTTTTTTACTCTAACAAATTGAATATTAACTCTACCCACTTTCGCCCTTCATTTCCAAGCCTCAACACCCACCATTGATGAAATACGGCAACAGTGTAGTCTTTGAAATATAAACATGACAACTTCTGCAAGTTTTGTTAGAGAAACAAACAATTTTGACCAAAAAAATTGACCCATGCCTCAGAATCAAAAAAAGCATTTTAACAAGAAATAACAATGCTGAAAGCTATCGTCAGAAGATAAGACTGATTCACTATTCCAAAAATCGTCGTGTTGGAACTTGAGGACTAGCAATTAACAACCGAAAAAATATATGAAATACTTGATGAAAAAGGTTTATTATATTTAAAATATTTAAGGTTCGAGTTATCACTTTGTCAAAATTAGATTTTATTATTACGTAATAAGAATATCAAAGGCCATATAATATCTTTTACGGTAGCCTTATTGTTATTTCTTCAATGTGTAGTTTGTTGTTATTTCGAGGGTTGTGTCCTAATTACTCGGCGTCCACGTGGTTAAATGAGATTGGACTTTGAGTACTTGATTATTATCATTTTAGAAGGCACTTTAACGCACTAGGGTTCTTGTAATTGTTTCGCTAGGTTTGAGACTATCCTCGCTCATGTGTACTTCATCTTAATTCTAATAGTAGATAGTGCATGTGGTTGCGAGGTATAACTTAACATTACGTGACTAAACTGTATTGTAAGTTGTAACCCTTTCACCATCTAGCAATCTTCCTCAACTCCATTGTGGCTACTCTGTATCTAAGGACAAGGATCGATACACGTGGCAAGATTATAATTTAAAGAGAATATCCGAGACTTCTCCCAACATTTTGCTTTGTCAACGGGTTGTAATTTAAAGAGAATATTCGGCTTTGTCACCGGGTTGTAATAAAAGGCGTGGTTGCATTCTAGCATTGAATGCTAACCTAGACTTCTCCCAACATTTTGCTTCTACACTCTTTTTCTCTGCATCCATTTTCTGCCACCGGGATTACTGCGATGATCAATCCTTAATGCTGATCCATTCAGCCTTGTCAAATTTTTTTACTCAGCTTTGAAGTGCTCTATATTTATTGTATGACTATCCTTTTGTCTGATATAATTTTTTGTCTATCTCATATCGCAGTGCCTCTTGGAGGCGAATGGATCTTGTACCCGAAATCCACTGCATAAGCTCAAATACTTCATCTCAGTAAGTTTTCCCATAGCTAAATTTTACTATTTATACCATTCGTTCAGTTTGCAACAGTATTTTGATAAGTGTAACAGTGGTAGTACTTGGTTCCAAGTCTGTTTGGCTTGCATCCAGTTTCTAAGTGTGTCGGATATAGGTGGTTTGGATGTTTGTTATGTTGGCATGCACTTTATTGTATGGTTGTCTCTCACATTTAGGCAGCTTGAGTGCTGGAAAATGACGTGCCCTGTTTATTTGGTCAAAACGATAGAAGTTTGAGAATGGAGTTCTATTGGTCAAAACCCATTTATGCAAGAAAATGGATTTTGAATGGCCTATTGGGCCATTTTTCTTTAGCCTATTATGGCTTAGAAATGCTTTTATTGCATTTGTTTATCACTTTGGCACATGACAATAAGCATTAATAAGTTCATGCTAGCATTTGGGAAAGCAAAAAAGTATCGAGCTCTGTTGGCTAATAGATGGGTTAGACTTTTGGGTCAAGATATGTGAGGCCCTTTATGGACTGCTTGCGGTGCAGATGTTCTTGCACGTTTGAAATTTTTGGTCTTTTTTGTGTGTTAATGTTTGCGAATAAGAGAGAATCCAAATGAAGATTAGTGGAGTTCACTTGAGCAAAAACAAAAAACTTGGGAATTTGCTAGTTTACTTGAAAAATATTAGGAAATACTTGATGTTTCACAACTAGAGGGATCACATTTATTTATGAGGATTTCCTTAATATGTTTTTCATTTTTCCCCTTTAATATTTGGATCATATGTTAATCTACGGAGCAACTTGAACAAAGTTTAACATTGGCTCATGAAATGGGATTAGCGTCAAATTAGCCTATGGACTAAAAGAAACAAGAGCAATTTGACCAATCACTCGGTCGTTCATTGCCAAGTTGATCCATGTGCATGCCTCACACTTAGAAATACATGTCTGACTTGCTCTACTTTACCAAATGTAGAATGATTTCCCCCCTCTTTGTGGCAGTTTGGAATATAAATCAGTTTTGCTATGATTTCACCTGTAATAGGGTTTTAAGTTACACCTCAAGGCATTTTCATATGATATCTTTTAGCTATATTTTCTGATCAGTTGTTTAAATCTGGACTCTTTTGGATTCTTATTGATTGATTTTAGTTAAAAATTGTCAGCCTCTATATTGATTTCCTTGATATTTCTGAGTTTGTAACCTTCTATTGATGAAGATTCTTACATAGGTGAATATAGGCGGCCGAGAAGATGACAGTAGTAATAAACCTTTTCATGTTCATTTGGACACTTGTGTTGCTTACTCTTTAATTCTTGACTAGGGGATAAACTTAATTATTGGTGTTTAAGTTCCAACACATTAGATACGGCATGCATTTGAATTATTTTTCTTGTATTCTTTTCCTTGTTTCTTCTCCTTTTTCTGGTATCCTTCACTTTTTATCTAGCAATAAGGGACACATTGCATCAAATTGCTATAAATCACAAACAACCGCAATGCAGATAATTTGTGTCACTCATTCTTACTTGCAGGTTCTTTTTGGCTTTACAGATTACAATTATTGACTGAATTCGACGAGACTTCGGATGTTTTACTTTGACAACAAAATTGATAAGAATGATAAAGCTGTTGGGTGATCACACTTGGTAAAGTAGACACTAAACAGACAAAAGTGAGTGTGTTTGATGAACTGCCACTCCCATATTTGAGCATACAGAAACTTATGGTCTCCTTAGCGTTTGGGACTCTTGGATTGCCCTTGTTACAAAAGGTAAATTGATCAACTCTTATTGGATAGTCCTAAAACTTTTGACTTTATTGGAGTCAATAATTTGGTAATTTAATTGCTATTTTGCACCTAGAGTACACTATTTTGAATTTGAGTCACTTTAATTCTATATTCAAAGGTTGACAATTGCCTTAAAAAACTTTTCTTTTAATCCTGAAAAAGGTATCACTTTCTAATTTAGACATTATTTAAAATTCCGTCCCACTGGTGTGCCATAATTTTGTGTACAAGTTGTTGTTATAGAAAATCTCTTGGTATTAGTGCTGTTATATGCATGTTATTTCATGCATGACGTTTTATTTTCTTTACTTTTTTCAATTTTGTATTTCTAACTCTGGTCCCGCCACGTCAACACACTGCTGATGTGGTATTGCTGATTGGACGGACTAGTATTGGTCGCAGCCAATAGTAGAATGTTAGTGTGTACAAGAACCAAGTTTCGTCGCGAAAATCAATTAATTTCAATGAGAAAATGACATTTTAAAATTTTTTTCTCTTTTTGTCGATATTTTTTCGTATACAAATAAAACGTTAAATAAGTAAATGTAGTATAAAATATGAAAACAATACGACCTTTATGACATATAAAAACGATTATATAGAGGTAGAAAGCACAAATTAACATAAATGTCAATTTGGTGTAGTGGTAAACACTTTCCTTTTTCCTTTTTGTTTTCAGAGATCATGGGTTCGATTCCTAGACTTGTCATTTTGTGTATTTTTTTCTATTAATTTATGAAACCATACATTATTTTATTTTATTTTATTTTTCTCCATTTAAACCGTAGTGCTTAAACATATGTGGGAAGTATGTCGTCGTGATTCCACCGGGCCCCGGGGGCGTATGTGGGAAGTACGCCGTCATGACTGCCTCTCTGCCCAACAGTTGCGGCCGCAAATTTTTTTGTCGTTCTCGATGGATGAATGGACGGGTGCAGCGTCGAGATCCTTGCTTTGTCAGTTTTTGGTGGGAAACCCCGCTTTGTCCGGTAAGAAGAAGCGTGCAGACCCCCCGAGCTCCGCCGAAGTTTGTGCGAAAAGGTTGCGGTCCTCGGGCCGGATCCTTAGTAGCGCTTATGAGATGGCTCTGTCTCTGAGGGTGTTCGGCAACGAGCTCCGCCGAAGTTTACGCGAAAAGGTCGCGGTCCTCGGGCCGCGTCCGCAGTAGCGTTTATGAGATGGCTCTGCCTCGGGTGTCGGATTCGAGCTCCGCCGAAGTTTATACGAAAAGGTTGCGATAGCTTCCGTAGTAGCGTTTATGAGATGGCTCTGCCTCGGCTGCCCTCGGGCATTGTGGAAGCCACGTCCGGTACGAAGAAACCGTTAGAACCGAGCTCCGCCGAAGTTTGTGCGAAAAGGTCGCGGTCCTCGGACCTCGTCCGTAGTACCACTTATGAGATGGCTCTGCCTCGCCACTGATTGAGTTTGCCTCGGACGTCGCGAAAGACCAAAGGCGAACGGGTGAGGAAATCGAGAAAACGCAGCGGTGTCGGCGTGACGGCTCTTCTCGACGTGTCTACGTCGCCGAATTTTTATGCGAAAAGTTGCGCGGTCATGATTTTTTCCGTACCGCAAGCGAACCTAGTAGCATTCAAGCAAGGCAGCGCGGTTCGGAGGGCGGGGTGATTTCGTCGGCGCTTGAGCAGCGGTGTTTCGATCGGGATCCTTCGTGTCCGAGTATCGTTTGTACATGCAGTTTGAGTTACGCCTAAGGTCGAGTTAAAGTTTTGTCCGACGCATCAAAAAATACTTGTTAAAATTCAACACCGGTCCCCGAGGCACCCTAGAATCCGGCCCGAAAAACCCAAAATTTAAACGACCCATCATTTGTTATACGTGTTAGTTGGGGTATTGGGACATCAAAAATCTGAGCTCGAGTTAAGGTTTTGTCCGACGCATCATAAAAACGTGTTAAAATTCAGTCCCGGTCCCCGAGGCACCCTAGAATCTGGCCCGAAAAACCCAAAATTTGAACGACCCATCTTTTGTTATACGTGTTAGTCGGTGTATTGGGCATCCAAAAGTCTGAGCTCGAGTTAAAGTTTTGTCCGACGCATGAAAAAACACTTGTTAAAATTCTGCACCGGTCTCCGAGGCACCTTAGAATCCGGCCCGAAAAACCCAAAATTTAAACGACCCATCATTTGTTATACGTGTTAGTTGGGGTATTGGGACATCAAAAATCTGAGCTCGAGTTAAGGTTTTGTCCGACGCATCATAAAAACGTGTTAAAATTCAGTCCCGGTCTCCGAGGCACCCTAGAATCCAGCCTGAAAAACCCAAAGTATAAAAGACCCATCATTTGTTATACGTGTTAGTTGGCGTATTGGGACATTAAAAATCTGAGCTCGAGTTAAGGTTTTGTCCGACGCATCATAAAAACGTGTTAAAATTCAGTCCCGGTCCCCGAGGCACCCTAGAATCCGGCCCGAAAAACCCAAAATTTAAAAGACCCACCATTTGTTATACGTGTTAGTTGGGGTATTGGAACATAGACAATCTGAGCTCGAGTTAAGGTTTTGTCCGACGCATCATAAAAACGTGTTAAAATTCAGTCCCGGTCCCTGAGGCACCCTAGAATCCGGCCCGAAAAAACCCAAATTATAAACGACTCATCATTTGTTATACGTGTTAGTCGTGATATTGGGACATCCAAAAATCAGAGCTCGAGTTAAAATTTTGTCCGACGCATCAAAAAATGTTGGCCCTATCAAGAACAGAATCACCTAGAGGGGGGTGAATAGGTGTCAAAGTAGAAAACTGAAATTTTCTAAGTTTTTCGGGAAACTTATATTTCAGAGTCAAATTTCCTCAAAGTCAGAAGCAAGCTTACAGAAGTAGCTTCTGAGGGAAATTCTGCCTAAACACAGTTTGACTGTTTTCAGTAACAGAAGTTCTGAGTTTGAGAACTTCTGGACATTCTTCTGAACAAAGACAATGATATTTAGAGAAAATCTGTTTCAGCACTAAATTATGAGCAAGTACACAGAAGCAATAATAACAAGTATAAGAGGGAGAAAGAAGTTCAGGAGGTCCTGATTGAACAATTCGATTTATCCAAGTTCGCCACAGAGTTCCTGTGACTACGTCTTGTCCCCTGAGGTCGCAGCCCACAGAGATTTTATAAATCCACTATTCAGAACTTTTATGGCAAGTTCAGAAGCTCCTTTACATCAACAGAACTTAAGCTAATTTCTCACTTAGTTCTGACTAGCCTAAGAAGAGTTAAAGGATTTCCACGAGAACAAACAACACTCTGTTTTCTGGATTTCTCACCCAACTCTAATCTCAACTAGATTTCTCTCAAAATCTAACTGAATATCACAAACGATATCAGTTTACAAGATTCCTATTATGAACTTGTTTTTCTTCACTCTCTCACTTTAAAACTTAAACCTTAAACAAAGCTAAGTAAGATTGAGAATGGAAAGGGATGCTCTGTTTTTGCTTCAAACAGTGCGTTGAGATTTTGCTCGATTATCACGCGTATATATGATGCGTTGGAGCTTGGCTACTATTTATAGTGATTGAGGATGACCGTTGGTGAATTTGAATCTTGAATAGAGATGACATCAGTTGTTGTAGCCGTTAGTTTGTCAAATCTTCAAACGGTCTTCAAACACTTTGATTCCGTTATCCTTGTTCTTTAACTAAATCCGGTAAGTGATTTGAAATCAAAGATGAGGTTGACTGGAATCATTCTTCAATTGGATCAACAAAGGGTAGACAAGGAAATTCTGGTTTCTTTTCAACAGACAAGCGCGCTCCATCAAAAACAGCTTTTTGAACTTTTGGCGCCTTGCATTAAATGCACTTGTCAGAGCATTAAATGCTATCCAGAACCCGTGACTAAACTTCTGATCAAATTGGTAGGTGAATTTCTGATTGCAAAGAACTTCTGAGGAGAGCTTTAGCAGACTTCCACAGCTTCAGAGCGGAGCATCCAGCTTCTGAATTATTGAAACTCTGACTTCAACAAACCGATCTTCTGAGTCCTTTAGGCAATCCATAAATGATTCATTCAGCACCTGCTGAGTAACTTACATACAATGCTTAAACAAAAAATTGTTAGTCAACACTAAACTATATGTAAGAGAGTATTAAATTTTCATCTTCTGAAACGTTTGGACATAATCAAAACCTACAGGGTTCATTATTCTCCCCCATTTTGGTTATGGACAAACCGTGGTCAAAAGGTAACATAAAACATGAGTTTTAGAAAATGACTTCCTGATACAAATGTTTCATAACTTCTGAGTAAATTAACTCCCCCATTTTAGTGTAAATGGTGAACTTCAGCAATCTGTATAAACTTAGAAATGACTTAAGATCAAGTTGTTAGATTTAGTGAAGTATAATTTACTAGGTTAAAAAGAAACATAAGCAGTAAGTAAATAATCAGAGACACAAGAATGTATAAGAAAGATTCAGTGTATATAAAGTCATCAGAAGAGAACATATGAAACAAGATAATCAGAAGAGCAGAAAAGTCCTAAGACAAAAACTACCCAACCCAGAACCTAGCTAAGAAGCTCAAGTCCTAAAGAGATTACAAGTTCCTAAGTTTCTTCTGAGGAGGAGGAACACCACTGGATCCTTCAGCAACACTCTGTCTCTTCATCCCACCAGACTTGAGACCAGTCTGACCACTTTGCTGAGCAGATTTCTCCCCCGTTTGACCAGAACCAAGAGCAACGCCCAGAGCACCTTGAGAGTTCAATTTTTGCTGAACATTCAGTGCAGTAGAATATTGCTGAGGAGATGGTCTCACAGTATTGATCAAATCCATTCTTTTTCGGAAATCAGCATCAATGGTCTTCAAATGATCAAAACTCTGACCAGACATAGGTCGCTGTCTCTGAACGTCTTCCAGAAGGAGCTTAAGCAAGCGATTGTTAACATAGACAGCAGCAGTGAAATGCTCATTCTGAATGTAAGTTTGTCCTCGAACAAACCGATAACAGTTATGAAGAGTCTTTTCTTGTTCACGTGCTTGAGTGTGCATAACTTTCAGAAGCTCAGTAAGCTCAGCAATTTGTGCGCTCTGAGCAGATACAACAGACTCAATGCTTGAGAGACGATTGTTGAGATCAGGAGTGATGTCATATACAATCTTAGCAGCCCCTGAAGATGAGGAACCTTGAGCAGAAGATTTCACTTCTCTCAGAATGTGATTGGCAGTACTTTGTAGGTCCTCAATCTTACTTGGGAGCATTTTCTCATGAGCCTCATAATGCTCGTTTGCTTCCTCGACTTCTTTTGTCAATATCTCCAAATTCTCATTGACCTTCTGAGAAGAAGCAAGAGCAATATTGTCCAGAGTAGGAAGAGTCAGAGCTAATTCTCTTAACTTGTACAGCTCATCGTAGGTAGCTAGATGAAGTGTAGAAAGATTGCGTGTGTAGACAGAAGGATCCTGCATTTGAAGCATAGTCATGAGCTGCAGGTTCTGAGCTTTCAAGGAATGAATTTCTTGCAGAACAATGCCCTGAGCATACATGTCAGCAACAGAAGTCTTTTGCCCCATACCAGCAAATCTATTCAGCAATTCATCAGAGCCACTCTGACTCATTCTTCTCAACTCATCAACACTGGGAGCACCACCAGCTTCGGATACACCAGAAGCTCTGCCCATGAAACCAAAACTACTGAATCTGTTTCCAGATCATCTCGATTCATGAACTGGCGTAGGAAGTCAGAATTAGATGACAACCCAGCAAAAAGGAAAGGAGAGGAAGTAGTTAAGGGATCACACACAGGAGGTGCATGTCCAGAGGATGAGAGTGGAGGAATAGTATGTGTGGTTGATATGGAAGGAATTGTATGAGTGGAAGAGGAAGAATTTGTAGTTGAGATGGAAGGTAATGTGGATGGTATTGAAAAAGAGGGAGCAGTAAATCCAGTTGATGGACTTACAGAGGAAGTATGAATGGATGAGGTAGTGGATGTGGCTATGGAGTCTGTGAAAATGTGAGCAGAATTTAGATTCACTTCTGAATAGGATCCAGAAGGAGGAATAATTTGAGGAGGTACAACTTCAGAAGTTGAAGTTGTAGGAGGAATGGAAGTTTGAGATTCACTCACTTCTGTGACAGAAGGTAGTGAAGGAGATGCATGAGAAGTATGAGTGGGAGATGAGATAACCTGTTCAGAGGAGTTTGGATCAAACATGGAAATGGGCTCAGCAAAGATATGAGCCATTCTGATCAGTGTTTCAGAGGCATCCCTATCACCAGGGTTTCTTCCCTGATTCAGAAGAATGTTGCCAATGAAATTTTCATCATCAACATTCTCAACAAACTGTTTTGCACCCTGAAGAACCTCTTCATCTTCTGGTTCACTCTCTTCTGATAGCTCTTCAATATGAGGAGCATCAACATCCTCTTCAGCAGACATCTCCAACATGTCTTCATCAGCTCCAACTTCCTGTACTTCAGGAATAGACTCTTCCAACTCAGCACTGCGAGCAACAACGAAGTCCTTTTTCCTCAGAACCCTTCGTTTTGCTACAGCCTTCTTCTTGAGCCGAGAGGAAAGAGGAATATTCTCAGAATCCTCTTCTTCTGAAGCCGTCTTCTTTCTGATCCGAGAGGAAAGAGAAATATCTTCAGAATCCTCTCCAGCTTCTGAAGCCTCAACATCCTTTGAGAACTCCGCATCCTTGAGTTCAGCAGCACATGATATAAGTCTTGCATCGGCCTTAGCCTTTGCAGCAATTTCTCTTTCAGCTGCTAACTTATCCTCAGCTTCCTTCTTCTTTCTTTTCTCATCAGCAAGAGCCACAACTCTTGCAACTTTTTCAGCTTCAGCAACCCTTTCTCTTTCATCAAGACGTGCGTCCTCAGCTTCCTGAGCTGCTATCTCAACAGCATCAATTGGTTTTTCAGCAACGATCTTTCCAGAAGGTCCAACAGTAATAGTAGTTTGAACCATCGTGGGAAGAGGTTCTGAAACCACCTTCTCAACAGTTAGGACCACTCTACTGGATCCTTTCTTTCCTTTGCCCTTCTTGGCAACATTCTTTCCTTTCTTCACAGTTTCTTGTACAATCTGCTTCTGAGCAATACTCACAGAGGGAGCATTCTCGTTCTTCTTCGGAATAACACCAAAGGAAAGGTTCCTGAAGGTATGCAACTTCAGAACCGTACTTCTACTTGTAACACCTTCTCTTGAGATCACCACAGAGGCTGCCTCAAACAACCTAGTCAGGAGTGAGCCATAAGCTAATGCACTCACGGTAGTCACATTTTTCATCTGCCTTATCAGCATGGCAGGGAGATTGATTTTCTTCTGGTTGACCAGATGCCACATAAACACTCTTTCCCTGTTGGAAACACAGTTGACTCCTCCAGCCTTCGGAAGGAACACATTTGTAGTAAGGTAATGTGCCCACCTCTGGTGTTGTGAAAGCCAAGTGGCATAAGTTTGCTTGGCACTCAGATCTGGTCTACCCTAATTCACTTCTGTAAAACCATCTGCTGAACCATCATCACCAATGATGATTCCTTCATCAACAATACCGATTGCTTGAGAGATAGAAGCCCTGCTGACCTCAATCTCAACTTCTCCGACTTTTGAGTGAAGAACATCCTCCTCATTAGAAAAGAAATGGAGGTTCTGATAGAATTCGGTGACTAATTTAGGATAAATGAATTCATCGAGAGAAACGAATGAATTCCAGTTTTGAACACTTAGCCATTTGGAGATTGGTTCAGTGGATTTTACTTCGTCATCTAGAAACCTAGAAGTGAAAACCCTAGATTCGCTAACTTTCTTTTTGTTTTCAGTGGTAAAGAGATGAGTGACAGTGATTTCTACGGGTTGAACAGGAATGGGTTGATCTTGAGCCATTGGAGAAGGATAGGAAATTAGGTTAAGAATTTCGAGAGAAAGATGACACAGAAAATCTATGGAAATTCTAATAGCAGTGAAAATGAGAGTAAAAACTTCTAAGTATGGAAAACCTCTATTTATACCCGAACAAGGAAACCGTTCCAATTCAAAAAGTAAATACACACCGTTTAAAAGGGGAACAGATAACCGTTAACAACAGAACAGCGCCGTAAAAAGCAGTAGATAACGCATGCTTAAATGTCAAATCATGATTAGAATTTAATTAACACTCTTAATTACCTTAAACGATTAATCACTTAAGATAAACAGATATAATTAAACTAAATTACTGAAGTGGATAAGTCATACCAATGCCTTCTCGCAAGCTGCTGAAAGGATTACCAGCCAGAGGCTTAGTAAACATGTCAGCAAGATTCTCTTTAGAGGGAACATGGGAAATGATAATATCCTTCTTCAGAACATGATCTCTCAGAAAGTGATGCCTAATATGAACATGCTTCATCCTGCTGTGCTGAATAGGATTCTTTGAAAGATCAATTGCACTTTTGTTATCACAGTAGATTGTAATTGTGCCAGGGATGACTCCATAGTCAGCAATTTGTTGCTTAATCCAAAGCATCTGAGAAACACAACTTCCAGCAGCAACATACTCAGCTTCAGCAGTTGAGAGAGCCACAGAGGTTTGTTTCTTGCTATTGCCAGGAGACTAGGCACTCCCCCAGAAAATGACAACCACCAGAAGTGCTGACCCTTTTCAATTTATCTCTACCATAGTCAGAGTCTGTGTATCCTATAGGAGTGAAATCAGAACTACAGGGATACCACAAACCAGCTTCTGGTGTGCCTTTAAGATATCTGAGAATTCTCTTGACAGCAACATCATGAATTTCTCTTGGCTTTGATTGATATCTAGCACAAAAACACACAGCAAAATGTATATCTGGCCTGCTGGCTGTTAGGTATAAGAGAGAACCAATCATACCTCTGTAGGTTTTTATATCTACAGGTTTACCTGCTTTCTCTTCATCATCAATGTCTTTGCTGACATCCATTGGGATATCAACAACATTAGAGTCCATCATGCCAAATTTCTTCAGCACTTCTCTAGTGTACTTGGCTTGATTGATAAACACACCATCATTACTTTGCTTGATCTGAAGTCCTAAGAAGAAGGTTAATTCTCCCATCATAGACATTTCAAACTCAGCCTTCATGTGGTCACTAAACTCTCTGCACAAAGATTCATTAGTAGCACCAAATATAATATCATCAACATATACCTGAGCTATAAGGATATCCTTGTTCTTCTTCAGAGTGAACAGAGTTGTATCAACACAGCCTCTGACAAATCCCTTAGACAGAAGGAACTTTGTCAGTCTCTCATACCAAGCTCTGGGAGCTTGTTTCAGTCCATACAAGGCTTTCTTCAACTTGTACACATGATCAGGAAACTTAGGATCTTCAAAACCAGGAGGTTGAGACACATAGACTTCCTCATCAATGTAACCATTCAAGAATGCACTTTTCACATCCATTTGAAAGAGCTTGAAACCTTTGTATGATGCAAAAGCACACAAGATTCTAATGGCTTCTAATCTTGCAACAGGAGCAAAAGTTTCACCATAATCTATGCCTTCTTGCTGACTGTAACCTTGAGCAACAAGTCTTGCCTTGTTTCTCACAACATTTCCAAATTCATCAAGTTTGTTTTTCAGAACCCATCTAGTTCCAACAACCTTTATGTTGTTAGGTTTGAGAACCAAAGTCCAAACTTCTGACCTTTTGAACTGGTCAAGTTCTTCTTGCATTGCCATTAACCAGGAGTCATCATCAGCAGCTTCATAGAAGTCCTTGGGTTGCAGAAGTTACACAAAAGCCACATTCCCCATGTATCTTCTGAGCTGAGCTCTGGTCATGACAGGATTATGAACAGAGTCAATTATGTTCTCTAAGGAATGATTCCTATGAGCTCTAACTTCTCTTGGTACATCCAATGAGTCTTCTGAAACCTGTTCATCATTTGTTGAATCATAAATAGGAACATCTTCTGGAAGGAAGTTGACTTCTGGAGTAGTGTTTTCTTCTTGAGCTTGTTCAGCAACAGGAGGATCTACTTCAGCAGCTCTGGGAGAGACATCTTGTTTTTCAACAGGAGATGTAACTTCAGGAGCTTGAACTTCATCTTCATCAGGAGCTCTACTATCTGCAGGGTTAGTCTCATCAAACTGTACATGAACAGATTTATCTAAAGTTTGAGTCCTCTTATTAAAAACCCTATATGCTTTACTATGTGTTGAGTAACCAAGAAAAATGGCTTCATCTGCCTTTGAATCAAACTTTGAAAGATATTCTTTTGTATTCAAAACATAACACTTACAACCAAAGGTTCTGAAATAACCTATTTTAGGCTTTCAGAAGATGAAAACTTAATACTCTCTTACATATGTGTAAGTTACTCAGCAGGTGCTGAATGAATCTTTTCTGGATTGCTTAAAGGACTCTGAAGCCGAAGTCTGCTAAAGCTCTCCTCAGAGGTTCTTTGCATTCAGAAGTTTTGCCAACTTGATCAGAAGTCTAGACAACTGGAAATTAGCTTCTGAAAGCTTAGTCACGGGTTCTGTTTGAACATTTAATGCTCTGACACTTGCATTCAATGCAAGGCGCCAAAAGTTCAAAAAAGCTGTTTTGATGAAGCGCGCTTGTCTGTTCAAGAGAAACCGGAATTTCCTTGTCTACCCTTTGTTGATCCAATTGAAGAATGATTCTAGTCAACCTCATCTTTGATTTCAAATCACTTACCGGATTTAGTTAAAGAACAAGGATAACGGAATCAAAGTGTTTGAAGACCGTTTGAAGACTTGACAAATTAACAGCTACAATAACTGATGTCATCTCCTTTGAAGATTCAAATTCACCAACGGTCATCTTTATTCACTATAAATAGTAGCCAAGCTCCATTGCATCACATACGCATGATCATTGAGCAAAATCTCAACGCACTGTTTTAACAAGAAAAACAGAGCATTCCTTTCCATTCTCAATCTTTCTTAGCATAGCTTAAGTTTAAGTGAGAGAGTGAAGAAAAACAAGTTCATAATAGGAATCTTGTAAACTGATATCGTTTGTGATATTCAGTTAG
This sequence comes from Euphorbia peplus, assembly GCA_028411795.1. NCBI lineage: Eukaryota > Viridiplantae > Streptophyta > Magnoliopsida > Malpighiales > Euphorbiaceae > Euphorbia > Euphorbia peplus. Next base: position 10,445,348 of record CP110843.1, on the reverse strand, counting down.
ATTTAAAGAGAGAAATCTAGTTAAGATTAGAGTTGGGTGAGAAATCCAGAAAACAGAGTATTGTTTATTCCGGTGGAAATCCTTTAACTCTTTTTAGGCTAGTCAGAACTAAGTGAGAAATTAGCTTAAGTTCTGTTGATGTAAAGGAGCTTCTGAACTTGCCATAAAAATTCTGAATAGTGGATTTATAAAATCTCTGTAGGTTGCGACCTCAGGGGACAAGACGTAGTCACAAATGATGGGTCGTTTAAATTTTGGGTTTTTCGGGCCGGATTCTAGGCTGCCTCGGGGACCGGTGTAGAATTTTAACAAGTGTTTTTTGATGCGTCGGACAAAACTTTAACTCGAGCTCAGATTTTTGGATGTCCCAATATCACGACTAACACGTATAACAAATGATTGGTCGTTTATAATTTGGGTTTTCCGGGCCGAATTCTAGGGTGCCTCGGGGACCGGGACTTAATTTTAACACGTTTTTATGATGCATCGGACAAGACTTTAACTCCAGCTCAGATTTTTGGATGTCCCAATACCCCAACTAACATGTATAACAAATGATTGGTCGTTTATAATTTGGGTTTTTCGAGCCGGATTCTAGGGTGCTTTGGGGACCGGGACTGAATTTTAACACGTTTTTATGATGCGTCGGACAAGACTTTAACTCCAGCTCAAATTTTTGATGTCCCAATACCCCAACTAACACGTATAACAAATGATGGGTCGTTTATAATTTGGGATTTTCGGGCCGGATTCTAGGGTGCCTCGGGGACCGGGACTGAATTTTAACACGTTTTTATGATGCGTCGGACAAAACCTTAACTCGAGTTCAAATTTTTGATGTCCCAATACCTCAACTAACACGTATAACAAATGATGGGTCGTTTAAATTTTGGGTTTTTCGGGCCGGATTCTAGGGTGCCTCGGGGACCGGTGTAGAATTTTAACAAGTGTTTTTTGATGCGTCGGACAAAACTTTAACTCGAGCTCAGATTTTTGGATGTCCCAATATCACGACTAACACGTATAACAAATGATTGGTCGTTTATAATTTGGGTTTTTCGGGCCGGATTCTAGGGTGCTTTGGGGAACGATACAAAATTTTTACAAGTGTTTTTTGATGCGTCGGACAAAACTTTAACTCGAGCTCAGATTTTTGGATGTCCCAATATCACGACTTACACGTATAACAAATGATGGGTTGTTTATAATTTGGGTTTTTCGGGCCGAATTCTAGGGTGCCTCGGGGACCAGGACTGAATTTTAACATGTTTCTATGATGCGTCGCATCATAAAAACGTGTCAAAATTCAGTCCAAGTCCCCGAGGCACCCTAGAATCCGGCCCGAAAAACCCAAAATTTAAACGACCCATCATTTGTTATACGTGTTAGTTGGGGTATTGGAACATCAAAAATCTGAGCTCAAGTTAAGGTTTTGTCCGACGCATCATAGAAACGTGTTAAAATTCAGTCCTGGTCCCCGAGGCACCCTAGAATCCGGCCCGAAAAACCCAAATTATAAACAACCCATCATTTGTTATACGTGTAAGTCGTGATATTGGGACATCCAAAAATCTGAGCTCGAGTTAAAATTTTGTCCGACGCATCAAAATTATGTCGATGACATAATACTTGGTGGAATTCATAATTGGTAGGCTGCCAATGTCGTCCTAAAGTACTTGAATGGTACTAGAAGGAAATATTTCTTAGTTTTTGGTTGTGAGGTGGAACTAGTTGAATCAGTGACTGATTCAAGCTTTGAAACTAAAGTTGATGAAAACAATCCATGTTAGGATGTGTTTTACTATTTAATGGCGTTGCCATTAATTGGTAAGCAACAAAGTAATCCTCTTTCATTTAGTCTAAAATGGAAGTTAAGTACGTTGTTGCCATTATGGCTGCTTTGTAGATGTTTTGGTTTGAAAATTCACCAGGTATTTAGGAGTTGGTAAAACAATCCTATATCAAGTTGAGATTTTCTAGATCCTAGGCATTGTGCAAGAGCATTGTTGTATACATTATTATATAATGTAAGATATACTATGCTATTGTGTCTTATGAATAAAGGCAAGAATTCATTCGAGTTATATATCTTGTACTATATGACTGTTTGGAGTATCCGTTGATTGTGAATCATAAACTTATACCAGAAGTTAGTCCTAGTCATGGGAATGATTAGGGTGTAGACTTTTATATTCAGGATCTATACATGACAATGTAAGTTGCATTGTATGAATAAATATGAATGTAGGTACGTGCCGAAAACACGGGACTTGGTCGATCCGCTTTAGGAATCACATGGTGGTTGTGTCATTAAGCTTTCTATTAATGTAGATCTCTTTTATCTTTAGACCTGATTTCATTATAGTATTAAATGAGGAATCTATTAAATTTGACATACGCCTAACAGGTCCGTAAAAGGATGCCAAATACGGGTATGATTGGTTTAATCAGTGAACTCATTTATACGGATAGTTGAAGTGAAGGGATTACCACTCACTGTATAAGTGAGAGTATATCACTGGCCACTTGATGAGTTACAACTGAGAAATGTATGGCCATACTCAGATAAGCAGGTTACTTATCTGTTCGTCAGGTTAACTCAAGATCAAGAAATATGTCAGACACCAGAGGGTGACATCCACCATGCCTCTGTCTCGATATATCGATATGACATTGGTAAGAGATATCTGAGATTTCTACAGGGTAATCTATCATTAAGAGATGGCTTTAATCTGTAATCAGTTAGTAACTGAAATGGTTTAGGCAACCCGCTTTCAGTTATTACAACTAGTTGATTCGGACCCTAAGGATCGTGCACACTAGACACTGAGATTAGCACTTATTGATTAATACATGAATTGTATTAATGAGACTGAAGGACACATTATTAATTGATAATTAATAATGCTAGAGAGTTTAATTAATTATTTGTTTTGAAAGAAACAAGTTAATTAATTAGTTTATGGGTTTTCTAATTCAATCGGGTTAATTAATTAAACGATTGATTAAAAGAATTTTGTTTAGGGGTTAGTATGTAATTAAGTTTGACTTAATTGATGTTAATTGTATCAATTATATACTTCTGTGTAGTAATTGATTAATTAAATTAATTAAGGGGCAAACTGTAATTAATTGATAATTAATTAATTGCATACTATAAATTAACTTTGGAAAAAGAAAACCCTAATCGAATTGTGACATTCTGATACTGAATTTTGGGCTCCCTCTTCTCTCACTATTCGGCCGAACCTTCCTGGAGGATCTCGGAGCGTCGTCGTTCTTCGTTCATCGTGCCTCTCGTCAAGTGCTCGTCGTTCGAGGTGTCGTGCACGTGATATTGGAGGAACTACTAATATGCGGTTCTGCCATCTCTTATTGAAGAGATTCCATGTGAGTTCTAGAAACCCTTAAATCACACAACTAATGTTTTGTTAATCTTAACTGAATCAAATGATCAAGATCCAAGTAATTTAATCGGGTAATCATCGAATCAGAATTATTACTAATCATTAAGTTTTTCTCGCTTCCGCTGCGATCTCTGATTCGTGATTGACGATCCCCAACACTGAGGTCGCAGCCTACAGAGATTTTATAAATCCACTATTCAGAACTTTTATGGCAAGTTCAGAAGCTCCTTTACATCAACAGAACTTAAGCTAATTTCTCACTTAGTTCTGACTAGCCTAAAAAGAGTTAAAGGATTTCCACCAGAATAAACAATACTCTGTTTTCTGGATTTCTCACCCAACTCTAATCTCAACTAGATTTCTCTCTTTAAATCTAACTGAATATCACAAACGATATCAGTTTACAAGATTCCTATTATGAACTTGTTTTTCTTCACTCTCTCACTTAAACTTAAGCTATGCTAAGAAAGATTGAGAATGGAAAGGAATGCTCTGTTTTTCTTGTTAAAACAGTGCGTTGAGATTTTGCTCAATGATCATGCGTATGTGATGCAATGGAGCTTGGCTACTATTTATAGTGAATGAAGATGACCGTTGGTGAATTTGAATCTTCAAAGGAGATGACATCAGTTGTTGTAGCCGTTAATTTGTCAAGTCTTCAAACGGTCTTCAAACACTTTGATTCCGTTATCCTTGTTCTTTAACTAAATCTGGTAAGTGATTTGAAATCAAAGATGAGGTTGACTAGAATCATTCTTCAATTGGATCAACAAAGGGTAGACAAGGAAATTCCGATTTCTCTTGAACAGACAAGCGCGCTTCATCAAAACAGCTTTTTTGAACTTTTGGCGCCTTGCATTGAATGCAAGTGTCAGAGCATTAAATGTTCAAACAGAACCCGTGACTAAGCTTTCAGAAGCTAATTTCCAGTTGTCTAGACTTCTGATCAAGTTGGCAAAACTTCTGAATGCAAAGAACCTCTGAGGAGAGCTTTAGCAGACTTCGGCTTCAGAGTCCTTTAAGCAATCCAGAAAAGATTCATTCAGCACCTGCTGAGTAACTAAAAAAAAAATATTAGTCAACAATAAACTATATGTAAGAGAGTATTAAGTTTTCATCTTCTGAAACGTTTGGACATAATCAAAACACTTAGGGTTCATCATTCTCCCCCATTTTGGTTATGCACAAACCGTGGTCAGAAGGTAACAGAAAACATGAGGTTTAGAAAATGACTTCCTGATACATATGTTTCATAACTTCTGAGTAAATTAACTCCCCCATTTTAGTGTAAATGGTGAACTTCAGCAATCTGTATAAACTTAGAAATGACTTAAGATCAAGTTGTTAGATTTTAGTGAAGAATAATTTACTAAGTCAAAAAGAAACATAAGTAAGAAATAAGTAGTCAGAGACATCAGAAAGTATAAGAAAAGTACAGTGTATATAAAATCGTCAGAAGAGAACATATGAAACAAGATAATCAGAAGAGCAGAAAAAGTCCTAAGACAAAAACTACCCAACCCAGAACCTAGCTAAGAAGCTTAAGTCCTAATAAGATTACAAGTTCCTAGGTTTCTTCTGAGGAGGAGGAACACCACTGGGTCCTTCAGCAACACTCTGTCTCTTCAACGTCTGACCACTCTGCTGAGCAGACTTCTCCCCCGTTTGACCAGAACCAAGAGCAACACCCAGAGCACCTTGAGAGTTCAATATTTGCTGAACATTCAGTGCAGTAGAATATTGCTGAGGAGTTGGCCTCACAGTGTTGATCATATCCATTCTTCTTCTGAAATCAGCATCAATGGTCTTCATATGATCAAAAGTCTGACCAGACATAGGTCGCTGTTTCTGAACGTCTTCCAGAAGGAGCTTAAGCAAGCGATTGTTAGCATACACAGCAGCAGTGAAATGCTCATTCTGAATGTAAGTTTGTCCTCGAACAAACCGATAGCAATTATGAAGAGTCTTCTCTTGTTCACGTGCTTGAGTGTGCATAACCTTCAGAAGTTCAGTAAGCTCAGCAATCTGTACGCTCTGAGCAGATACAGCAGACTCAATGCGAGAGAGTCGATTGTTGAGATCAGGAGTGATGTCATATACAATCTTAGCAGCCCCGGAAGATGATGAACCTTGAGCAGAAGATTTCACTTCTCTCAGAATGTGATTGGCAGTACTTTGCAGGTCATCAATCTTACTTGGGAGCATCTTCTCATGAGCCTCATAGTGCTCGTTTGCTTCCTTGACTTCTTCTGTCAATATCTCCAAATTCTCATTGACCTTCAGAGAAGAAGCAAGAGCAATGTTGTCCAATGAAGGAAGAGTCAGAGCTAATTCTCTTAACTTGTACAGCTCATCATAGGTAGCTAGATGAAGTGAGGAAAGATTGCGTATGTAGACAGAAGGATCCTGCATTTGAAGCATAGTCATGAGCTGCAGGTTCTGAGCTTTCAAGGATTGTAATTCTTGCAGCACAATGCCCTGAGCATACATGTCAGCAGCAGAGGTCCTTTGCCCCATACCAGCAAATCTATTCAACAATTCATCAGAGCCACTCTGACTCCTTCTTCTCAACTCCTCAACACTGGGAGCACCACCAGCTTCGGATACACCAGAAGCTCTGCCCATGAAACCAAAACTACCGAATCTGTTATCCAGATCATCTCGATTCATGTATTTGCGTAGGAAGTCATAATTGGATGACAACCCAGCAAAACAGGAAGTAGTGGAGGAGGTGGTTAAGGGATCACACACAGGAGGTGCATTTCCAGAGGTTGTGAGTGGAGGGATTTGAGTGGTTGAGGAAGGAATTGTATGTGTGGTTGAGGAAGAAATGGTAGGAGAGATAGATGGTAATGTGGATGGTAGTGAGAAAGATGGAGCAATAAATCCAATTGATGGACTTACAGAGGAAGAATGAATGGAGGAGGTAGTGGATGTGGCTATGGAGTCTGTGAAAATGGGAGCAGTGTTTAGATTCACTTCTGAAAAGGATCCAGAAGGAGGAATAATTTGAGGAGGTACAACTTCAGAAGTTGAAGTTGTAGGAGGAATGGAAGTGTGAGATTCACTCACTTCTGTGACAGAAGGTAGTGAAGGAGATGGATGAGAAGTATGAGTGGGAGATGAGATAACCTGTTCAGAGGCGTTTGGATCAAACATAGAGATGGGCTCAGCAAAGATATGAGCCATTCTGATCAGTGTTTCAGAGGCATCCCTATCACCAGGGTTTCTTCCTTGATTCAGAAGAATGTTGTCAATGAAATTTTCATTATCAACTTTCTCAACAAACTGTTTTGCACCCTGAAGAACCTCTTCATCTTCTGGTTCACTCTCTTCAGACAACTCTTCAATCAGATGAGCATCAACATCCTCTTCAGCAGACATCTCCAACATGTCTTCAGCAGCAACTTCCGGTTCCTCAACAACAGGATCCTCTAATTCACCACTGGAAGCAATATAGAAGTCCTTTTTCTTTAGAGACCTTCTATTAGCCACAGTCTTCTTCTGGAGCCGAGAAGAAAGAGGAATATCCTCAGAGTCCTCTTCTTCTGAAGCCGTCTTCTTTTTAATTCGAGAGGAAAGAGGAATATCCTCAGAATCCTCTCCTGCTTCTGAAGCCTCAACATCCTTTGAGAACTCCGCATCCTTGAGTTTAGCAGCACATGCTATAAGTCTTGCATCGGCCTTAACCTTTGCAGCAATTTCTCTTTCAGCTGCTAACTTATCCTCATCTTCCTTCTTCTTTCTTTTCTCATCAGCAAGAGCCACAACTCTTGCAACTTTTTCAGCTTCAGCAGCCTTCTCTCTTTCAGCAAGGCGTGCGTCCTCAGCATCCTGAGCTTCCTTCTCAGAGACATCCTTAGGTTTCTCAGCAACGATCTTGCCAGAAGGTTCAACACTGATTGTTGTTTGAACCATAGTGGGAAGAGGTTCTGAGACAACCACCTTCTCAACAGTCAGGACCAACTTACTTGATCCTTTCTTTCCCTTGCCCTTTCTGGCAGCATTCTTACCTTTCTGCACAGTTGCCTCAACAATTTCCTTCTGAGCAATACTCACAGAGGAGCCCTTCTCATTCTTCTTCGGAGTCACACCAAAGCTAAGGTTCCTGAAGGTATGCATCTTCAGAACCGTACTCCTACTCGTAACACCTTCTCCTGAGACCACAACAGAGGCTGCCTCAAACAACCTAGTCAGGAGTGAGCCATAAGATAATGCACTCACGGTAGTCACATTCTTCATCTGCCTTATAAGCATGGCAGGGAGATTGATCTTCTTCTGATTGACCAGATGCCACATAAAAACTCTTTCTCTGTTGGAAACCCCATTAACCCCTCCAGCCTTCGGAAGGAACACATTTGTAGTAAGGTAGTGTGCCCACCTCTGGTGCTGAGTGAGCCAAGTGGCATAAGTTTCCTTGGCATTGAGATCTCGTCTAGCCCAGTTTGCTTCTGTAAAACCATCTGCTGAACCATCATCACCTATGATGATTCCTTCATCATCAATACCGATCACTTGAGAAATAGAAGCCCTGCTGACCTCAAACTCAATTTCTCCGACTTTTGAGTGTAGAACATCCTCCTCATTAGAAAAGAAATGGAGGTTCTGATAGAATTCGGTGACTAACTTAGGGTAAATGAATTCATCGAGAGAAACGAATTAATTCCAGTTTTGTGCGCTAAGCCATTGTGAGATAGGTTCAGTGGATTTAACTTCATTATCTAGGAACCTAGAGGTGAATACCCTAGATTCGCTAACTTTCTTTTTGGATTCAGTGGTAAAGATGTGAGTAAGAGTGATTTCTTGAGCCATTGTAGAGGATATAGGAAATTAGGTTAAGAATTTTGAGAAGAAGAGAACACAGAAAATCTATGGAGATTCTAATAGCAATGAGAAATGAGAGTAAAAACTTCTAAGTATGGAAAACCCCTATTTATACCCAAACAAGGAAACCGTTCCAATTCAAAAAGTAAATACACACCGTTTAAAAGGGAACAGATAACCGTTAACCACAGAACAGCACCGTAAATTGCAGTTGATAACGCATGCTTACATGTCAAATCATGATTAGAATTAATTATCACTTAATTATCTCAAACGATTAATCACTTAAGACACACATAAATAATTAATCTAAATTACTGAAGTGGATAAGTCATACCAATGCCTTCTCGTAAGTTGCTGAAGGAAATACCAGCCAGAGGCTTAGTAAACATGTCAGCAAGATTCTCTTCAGAGGGAACTTGAGTAATGATAATATCCTTCTTCAGAACATGATCTCTCAGAAAGTGATGCCTAATATGAACATGCTTCATCCTGCTGTGCTGAATAGGATTCTTTGAAAGATCAATAGCACTCTTGTTATCACAGTAGATTGTAATTGTTCCAGGATGACTCCATAGTCAGCAATTTGTTGCTTGATCCAGAACATCTGAGAAACACAACTTCCAGCAGCAACATACTCAGCTTCAGCAGTTGAGAGAGCCACAGAGGTTTGCTTCTTACTATGCCAGGAGACTAGGCACTCCCCCAGAAAATGACAACCACCAGAAGTGCTGACCCTTTTCAATTTATCTCTACCATAGTCAGAGTCTGTGTATCCTATAGGAGTAAAATCAGAACTACAGGGATACCACAAACCAGCTTCTGGTGTGCCTTTAAGATATCTGAGAATTCTTTTGATAGCAACATCATGAATTTCTCTTGGCTTTGATTGATATCTAGCACAAAAACACACAGCAAAATGTATATCTGGCCTGCTGGCTGTTAGGTATAAAAGAGAACCAATCATACCTCTGTAGGTTTTTATATCTACAGGTTTACCAGCTTTCTCTTCATCATCAATGTCTTTGCTGACATCCATTGGAATATTAACAGCATTAGAGTCCATCATGCCAAATTTCTTCAGCACTTCTCTAGTGTACTTGGCTTGATTGATAAACACACCATCATTACTTTGCTTGATCTGAAGTCCTAAGAAGAAGGTTAATTCTCCCATCATAGACATTTCAAACTCAGCCTTCATGTGGTCACTAAACTCTCTGCACAAAGATTCATTAGTAGCACCAAATATAATATCATCAACATATACCTGAGCTATAAGGATATCCTTGTTCTTCTTCAGAGTGAACAGAGTTGTATCAACACAGCCTCTGACAAATCCCTTAGACAGAAGGAACTTTGTCAGTCTCTCATACCAAGCTCTGGGTGCTTGTTTCAATCCATACAAGGCTTTCTTCATCTTGTACACATGATCAGGAAACTTAGGATCTTCAAAACCAGGAGGTTGAGACACATAGACTTCCTCATCAATGTAACCATTCAAGAATGCATTTTTCACATCCATTTGAAAGAGCTTGAAACCTTTGTATGATGCAAAAGCACATAAGATTCTAATGGCTTCTAATCTTGCAACAGGAGCAAAAGTTTCACCATAATCTATGCCTTCTTGCTGACTGTAACCTTGAGCAACAAGTCTTGCCTTGTTCCTCACAACATTTCCAAATTCATCAAGCTTGTTCTTCAGAACCCATCTGGTTCCAACAACCTTTATGTTGTTAGGTCTGGGAACCAAAGTCCAAACTTCTGACCTTTTGAACTGGTCAAGTTCTTCTTGCATTGCCATTAACCAGGAGTCATCATCTGCAGCTTCATAGAAGTCCTTGGGTTCCAGAAGTGACACAAAAGCCACATTCCCCATGTATCTTCTGAGCTGAGCTCTGGTCATGACAGGATTATGAACAGAGTCAATTATGTTCTCTAAGGAATGATTCCTATGAGCTCTAACTTCTCTTGGTACATCCAATGAGTCTTCTAAAACTTGTTCATCATTTGTTGAATCATAAATAGGAACATCTTCTGGAAGGAAGTTGACTTATGGAGTAGAATTTTCTTCTTGAGCTTGTTCAGCAATAGGAGGATCTACTTCAGCAGCTCTGGGAGAGACATCTTGTTTTTCAACAGGAGATATAACTTCAGGAGCTTGAACTTCATCTTCATCAGGAGCTCTACTATCTGCAGGGTTAGTCTCATCAAACTGTACATGAACAGATTCATCTAAAGTTTGAGTCCTCTTATTAAAAACCCTATATGCTTTACTATGTGTTGAGTAACCAAGAAAAATGGCTTCATCTGCCTTTGAATCAAACTTTGAAAGATATTCTTTTGTATTCAAAACATAACACTTACAACCAAAGGTTCTGAAATAGCCTATTTTAGGCTTTCGACCTTTCCAGAGTTCATATGGGGTCTTGTTCAGAATGCTTCTGATTAGCACTCTATTCAGAACATAGCAAGCTGTGTTAACAGCTTCTCCCCAAAAATACTTTGGAAGCCTTCTTTCATTGATCATAGTTCTGGCAATCTCAACCAAAGTTCTATTCTTCCTTTCAACTACCCCATTTTGTTGAGGAGTTCTGGGAGCAGAAAAGTTATGATCAATTCCTTTGGTTTCACAGAATTCTTCAAACATAAAGTTTTTGAATTCTCCACCATTATCACTTCTGATATGAACAACCTTTTCATTCCTTTCATTCTCAAGTTTCTTTATCAGAACTCAGAAACATCCAAGTGACTCATCTTTGCTAGACAGCAAAATGACCCAAGTGAATCTTGAATAGTCATCTACAATGACAAAGGCATACTTCTTTCCACCCATGCTCATTGGTTGAACAGGGCCGAAAAGGTCCATATGAAGTAATTCCAAAGGTCTTTTAGTTGAAATGACTTTCTTAGTTTTAAAAGAGCTTCTGGATTGTTTACCAGATTGGCAAGCATTGCATAAATGGTTCTTTTTAAAACTAATTTCAGGCAGACCCTCAACCAATTGATTTCTAGCTACTTTGGCCAGAAGGTCCATGCTCACATGAGCAAGTCTTCTATGCCAGAGCCAGGAGGTATCCTTTTTGGACATCAAGCATATATTTTTGCAAAGATTCTCAAGATTCAGCATGAAAACATTTTCAACTCTAGGAGCAGTTAGAATAACTTCCCTTGACTTACTGTCCAAGATTTTACATCCAGAGGAGCTGAAGACAACATCTCTACCTTTATCACACAGTTGTGCAACACTCAGGAGATTGAACTTCAGGCCTCTGACTAGGGAGACATCTTCGATCGGAGGATTAGTTCCTATGGATCCAGAACCAAGTATCCTTCCTTTCTGAGCATCTCCAAAGCTGACTAAGTAAAACGTTAAATAAGTAAATGTAGTATAAAATATGAAAACAATACGACCTTTATGACATGTAAAAACGATTATATAGAGGTAGAAAGCACAAATTAACATAAATGTCAATTTGGAGTAGTGGTAAACACTTTCCTTCTTCCTTTTTGTTTTAAGAGATCATGGGTTCGATTCCTAGACTTGTCATTTTGTTTATTTTTTTCTATTAATTTATGAAACCATACATTATTTTATTTTATTTTATTTTTCTCCATTTAAACCGTAGTGCTTAAACATATGTGGGAAGTATGTCGTCGTGATTCCACCGGGCCCCGGGGGCGTATGTGGGAAGTACGCCGTCGTGACTGCCTCTCTGCCCAAAAGTTGCGGCCGCGAATTTTTTTGTCGTTCTCGATGGATTAATGGACGGGTGCAGCGTCGAGATCCTTGCTTTGTCAGTTTTTGGTGGGAAACCCCGCTTTGTCCGGTAAGAAGAAGCGTGCAGACCCCCCGAGCTCCGCCGAAGTTTGTGCGAAAAGGTTGCGGTCCTCGGGCCGGATCCTTAGTAGCGCTTATGAGATGGCTCTGTCTCTGAGGGTGTTCGGCAACGAGCTCCGCCGAAGTTTACGCGAAAAGGTCGCGGTCCTCGGGCCGCGTCCGCAGTAGCGTTTATGAGATGGCTCTGCCTCGGGTGTCGGATTCGAGCTCCGCCGAAGTTTATACGAAAAGGTTGCGATAGCTTCCGTAGTAGCGTTTATGAGATGGCTCTGCCTCGGCTGCCCTCGGGCATTGTGGAAGCCACGTCCGGTACGAAGAAACCGTTAGAACCGAGCTCCGCCGAAGTTTGTGCGAAAAGGTCGCGGTCCTCGGACCTCGTCCGTAGTACCACTTATGAGATGGCTCTGCCTCGCCACTGATTGAGTTTGCCTCGGACGTCGCGAAAGACCAAAGGCGAACGGGTGAGGAAATCGAGAAAACGCAGCGGTGTCGGCGTGACGGCTCTTCTCGACGTGTCTCCGTCGCCGAATTTTTATGCGAAAAGTTGCGCGGTTATGATTTTTTCCGTACCGCAAGCGAACCTAGTAGCATTCAAGCAAGGCGGCGCGGTTTGGAGGGCGGGGTGGTTTCGTCGGCGCTTGAGCAGCGGTGTTTCGATCGGGATCCTTCGTGTCCGAGTATCGTTTGTACATGCAGTTTGAGTTACGCCTGAGGTCGAGTTAATGTTTTGTCCGACGCATCAAAAAACACTTGTTAAAATTCTGCACCGGTTTCCGAGGCACCTTAGAATCCGGCCCGAAAAACCCAAAGTTTAAATGACCCATCATTTGTTATACGTGTTAGTTGGGGTATTGGGGCATCAAAAATCTGTGCTCGAGTTAAGGTTTTGTCCGACGCATCATCAAAACGTGTTAAAATTCAGTCCCGGTCCCCGAGGCACCTTAGAATCCGGCTTGAAAAACCCAAATTAAAAACGACCAATCATTTGTAATACGTGTTAGTCATGATATTGGGACATCCAAAAATCTGAGCTCGAGTTAAAGTTTTGTCCGACGAATCAAAAAACACTTGTTAAAATTTTGCACCGGTCCCCGAGGCACCCTAGAATTCGGCCCGAAAAACCCAAAATTTAAACGACCCATCATTTGTTATACGTGTTAGTTGGGGTATTGGGACATCAAAAATC
>CP110843.1:10407093-10424593 GCA_028411795.1 Euphorbia peplus | reverse complement strand
TTTTAAGAAACAATAATAATCGCATGGATTATTTCTGAAGTTTACCCTTTTCTTTTTCGGAAATGGCGCCGTTTGACTCTTTAAAAGCCCCCAATAAACCCTAAAACATAACACTTGATCCTATAAACCCTAAAACATAACACTTGACCTGGCCTCTTTAAAGACTTCAAAATTCAGAGGCGGCTGCTCTCAATCTCACCACATTAGCTTCAAATCCATTTCAAATTGGGTAATATAGTTAAATTTCTTATCTTTTGTTGATTTTTTGAATGTATGTGTTAAATTTGATGGAATTTTATAACTTTTGTTTGAATTTTTGATGTCTTTTATTAAATTTGATGGAGATGATGGTAATTAAGTAAAAGGTATGAGCAGTAAGATGATCAATGGAGGTAGTTGAATGGATGTGAAAATGGGGGAGAGGGCCCTAAGCCCTTGTTTGAGTTATTGCATTGTGCTGTCGCAATCTCTCCTATAATAAACATGCCTTAATAAAGCTTAGGTTTTTGGTGACGGGTTGAAATAAAAAAGGCGTTGGGTTGCATTCTAATATTGAATGTTAATCTAGACTTCTTCCGACATTTTTATTTTACCTCCGTTTTCTGTACATCCGTTTGCTGCCTCCTGCGTGGATCAAACTAAAATGTTGATCTGTTCGTTGTTGTCGTGAACTTGTTAATGTTTATTGTATTATACTTTTTTGTTTGGGAGACATTTTTATCTGTTTCTGTCTCACATTGTACCGGACGGGACGACTGCAGTAGCAGAAATATCCAGTGTTTGCTCAATTACTTTATCTCTTTATGTTTTTCCCACAGAGAGATTGTGCCCGCAGGGACGTAGCTAGTGGAAGGGCCCCAGAACTGCCCAACTAGGGGTGCTTTTGGTCCTCCTATCTGTTGAAACTACTGTGGTTTGGCCCCCAGTTTCAAAAATTTACTATAAAAACTGATTTTTGATGATAAATTCTTTAGATTTCTGTAAAATAGGTAAAATTTCGTTGAAAATCTGTAATCTTTTTCCTTTTTATTTTTTTGACAGAATGCATAATTTGCAATGGAAATTTTCACTCAAAGGAAAAAAATTTCTATACCCTGTTGTAAAATCCCCCCCCCCCCCCCCCGACACTTCAACCCTGGATTTGCCACCTTGCACCCGTCGTTTAGTTTGCAATATAAAAGTAAAAGGGGTAGGTGGTGCTAAGTCTGTTTTGCTTCCTTTTAACATGTTCAGTTAGGAGGTTTTGATGTTTCTGCTATTGGTATGCACTCTGCTCTGTAGTTGTTTCTCACATTTAGGCAGCGTGAATGCTAGAGAGCAATCTGTTTTACTCTGATTATCTGGTAATTTTATTGATTACTAATTGTTAGTCAGCAAGAATGAATAGTTGATTGGAGATAAATTTTGAAAATTCTATAACTAATTAAACAAGTATTTGTGTGACGTATAAAAATTTCACTGAACATTGTCAAGTACAACTGCTCTTAATGAACATTGTCAACCTTGTGAAAATAAAATTGGAGGGTTACAACTGCTCTGAATGAACTTTCATTCAAGTTTGACTCAAGTGTCAAGTACACTTTTCAAGATGCAATTAAATAATGTCGTTTCGGTTTGTTAAACCTCCAAAAGCCCCAGAGCAGAATAGTTCAGAATCCATTGTAATATCCAGTTCAGAATCAGTAATATCTTGCTTGTTGTTTAATTTATGTTGAATTTAATGTTTGTGTTAAATTGGATGGAGATGATGGTTATTGTAAAAGGTATGAGCAGTAAGATCAATGGAGGTAGTAATGGATGTGAAAATGGAGGAAATGAAATGGAGAGGGCCCTAGCCCTTGTTCGAGTTATTGCATTGTGCTGTCGCAGCCTCTCCTAAAATAAACATGCCTTAGCTTCGGCTTTGTCAACGGGTTGTAATAAAAGGCGTGGTTGCATTCTAGCATTGAATGCTAACCTAGACTTCTCCCAACATTTTGCTTCTACACTCTTTTTCTCTGCATCCATTTTCTGCCACCGGGATTACTGCGATGATCAATCCTTAATGCTGATCCATTCAGCCTTGTCAAATTTTTTTACTCAGCTTTGAAGTGCTCTATATTTATTGTATGACTATCCTTTTGTCTGATATAATTTTTTGTCTATCTCATATCGCAGTGCCTCTTGGAGGCGAATGGATCTTGTACCCGAAATCCACTGCATAAGCTCAAATACTTCATCTCAGTAAGTTTTCCCATAGCTAAATTTTACTATTTATACCATTCGTTCAGTTTGCAACAGTATTTTGATAAGTGTAACAGTGGTAGTACTTGGTTCCAAGTCTGTTTGGCTTGCATCCAGTTTCTAAGTGTGTCGGATATAGGTGGTTTGGATGTTTGTTATGTTGGCATGCACTTTATTGTATGGTTGTCTCTCACATTTAGGCAGCTTGAGTGCTGGAAAATGACGTGCCCTGTTTATTTGGTCAAAACGATAGAAGTTTGAGAATGGAGTTCTATTGGTCAAAACCCATTTATGCAAGAAAATGGATTTTGAATGGCCTATTGGGCCATTTTTCTTTAGCCTATTATGGCTTAGAAATGCTTTTATTGCATTTGTTTATCACTTTGGCACATGACAATAAGCATTAATAAGTTCATGCTAGCATTTGGGAAAGCAAAAAAGTATCGAGCTCTGTTGGCTAATAGATGGGTTAGACTTTTGGGTCAAGATATGTGAGGCCCTTTATGGACTGCTTGCGGTGCAGATGTTCTTGCACGTTTGAAATTTTTGGTCTTTTTTGTGTGTTAATGTTTGCGAATAAGAGAGAATCCAAATGAAGATTAGTGGAGTTCACTTGAGCAAAAACAAAAAACTTGGAAATCTGCTAGTTTACTTGAAAAATATTAGGAAATACTTGATGTTTCACAACTAGAGGGATCACATTTATTTATGAGAATATCCTTAATATGTTTTTCATTTTTCCCCTTTATTATTTGGATCATATGTTAATCTACGGAGCAACTTGAACAAAGTTTAACATTGGCTCATGAAATGGGATTAGCGTCAAATTAGCCTATGGACTAAAAGAAACAAGAGCAATTTGACCAATCACTCGGTCGTTCATTGCCAAGTTGATCCATGTGCATGCCTCACACTTAGAAATACATGTCTGACTTGCTCTACTTTACCAAATGTAGAATGATTTCCCCCCTCTTTGTGGCAGTTTGGAATATAAATCAGTTTTGCTATGATTTCACCTGTAATAGGGTTTTAAGTTACACCTCAAGGCATTTTCATATGATATCTTTTAGCTATATTTTCTGATCAGTTGTTTAAATCTGGACTCTTTTGGATTCTTATTGATCGATTTTAGTTAAAAATTGTCAGCCTCTATATTGATTTCCCTGATATTTCTGAGTTTGTAACCTTCTATTGATGAAGATTCTTACATAGGTGAATATAGGCGGCCGAGAAGATGACAGTAGTAATAAACCTTTTCATGTTCATTTGGACACTTGTGTTGCTTACTCTTTAATTCTTGACTAGGGGATAAACTTAATTATTGGTGTTTAAGTTCCAACACATTAGATACGGCATGCATTTGAATTATTTTTCTTGTATTCTTTTCCTTGTTTCTTCTCCTTTTTCTGGTATCCTTCACTTTTTATCTAGCAATAAGGGATACATTGCATCAAATTGCTATAAATCACAAACAACCGCAATGCAGATAATTTGTGTCACTCATTCTTACTTGCAGGTTCTTTTTGGCTTTACAGATTACAATTATTGACTGAATTCGACGAGACTTCGGATGTTTTACTTTGACAACAAAATTGATAAGAATGATAAAGCTGTTGGGTGATCACACTTGGTAAAGTAGACACTAAACAGACAAAAGTGAGTGTGTTTGATGAACTGCCACTCCCATATTTGAGCATACAGAAACTTATGGTCTCCTTAGCGTTTGGGACTCTTGGATTGCCCTTGTTACAAAAGGTAAATTGATCAACTCTGATTGGATAGTCCTAAAACTTTTGACTTTATTGGAGTCAATAATTTGGTAATTTAATTGCTATTTTGCACCTGGAGTACACTGTTTTGAATTTGAGTCACTTTAATTCTATATTCAAAGGTTGACAATTGCCTTAAAAAACTTTTCTTTTAATCCTGAAAAAGGTATCACTTTCTAATTTAGACATTATTTAAAATGCCGTCCCACTGGTGTGCCATAATTTTGTGTACAAGTTGTTGTTATAGAAAATCTCTTGGTATTAGTGTTGTCATATGCATGTTATTTCATGCATGACGTTTTATTTTCTTTACTTTTATCAATTTTGTATTTCTAACTCTGGTCCCGCCACGTCAACACACTGCTGATGTGGTATTGCTGATTGGACGGACTAGTATTGGTCGCAGCCAATAGTAGAATGTTAGTGTGTACAAGAACCAAGTTTCGTCGCGAAAATCAATTTATTTCAATGAGAAAATGACATTTTAAAATTTTTTTCTCTTTTTTTCGATATTTTTTCGTACACAAATAAAACGTTAAATAAGTAAATGTAGTATAAAATATGAAAACAATACGACCTTTATGACATGTAAAAACGATTATATAGAGGTAGAAAGCACAAATTAACATAAATGTCAATTTGGTGTAGTGGTAAACACTTTCCTTTTTCCTTTTTGTTTTAAGAGATCATGGGTTCGATTCCTAGACTTGTCATTTTGTTTATTTTTTTCTATTAATTTATGAAACCATACATTATTTTATTTTATTTTATTTTTCTCCATTTAAACCGTAGTGCTTAAACATATGTGGGAAGTATGTCGTCGTGATTCCACCGGGCCCCGGGGGCGTATGTGGGAAGTACGCCGTCGTGACTGCCTCTCTGCCCAAAAGTTGCGGCCGCGAATTTTTTTGTCGTTCTCGATGGATTAATGGACGGGTGCAGCGTCGAGATCCTTGCTTTGTCAGTTTTTGGTGGGAAACCCCGCTTTGTCCGGTAAGAAGAAGCGTGCAGACCCCCCGAGCTCCGCCGAAGTTTGTGCGAAAAGGTTGCGGTCCTCGGGCCGGATCCTTAGTAGCGCTTATGAGATGGCTCTGTCTCTGAGGGTGTTCGGCAACGAGCTCCGCCGAAGTTTACGCGAAAAGGTCGCGGTCCTCGGGCCGCGTCCGCAGTAGCGTTTATGAGATGGCTCTGCCTCGGGTGTCGGATTCGAGCTCCGCCGAAGTTTATACGAAAAGGTTGCGATAGCTTCCGTAGTTGCGTTTATGAGATGGCTCTGCCTCGGCTGCCCTCGGGCATTGTGGAAGCCACGTCCGGTACGAAGAAACCGTTAGAACCGAGCTCCGCCGAAGTTTGTGCGAAAAGGTCGCGGTCCTCGGACCTCGTCCGTAGTACCACTTATGAGATGGCTCTGCCTCGCCACTGATTGAGTTTGCCTCGGACGTCGCGAAAGACCAAAGGCGAACGGGTGAGGAAATCGAGAAAACGCAGCGGTGTCGGCGTGACGGCTCTTCTCGATGTGTCTACGTCGCCGAATTTTTATGCGAAAAGTTGCGCGGTCATGATTTTTTCCGTACCGCAAGCGAACCTAGTAGCATTCAAGCAAGGCGGCGCGGTTCGTAGGGCGGGGTTTTTTCGTCGGCGCTTGAGCAGCGGTGTTTCGATCGGGATCCTTCGTGTCCGAGTATCGTTTGTACATGCAGTTTGAGTTACGCCTGAGGTCGAGTTAAAGTTTTGTCCGACGCATCAAAAAATACTTGTTAAAATTATGCACCGGTCCCCGAGGCACCCTAGAATCCGGCCCGAAAAACCCAAAATTTAAACGACCCATCATTTGTTATACGTGTTAGTTGCGGTATTGGGACATCAAAAATCTGAGCTCGAGTTAAGGTTTTGTCCGACACATCATAAAAACGTGTTAAAATTCAGTCCCGGTCCCCGAGGCACCCTAGAATCTGGCCCGAAAAACCCAAAATTTGAACGACCCATCTTTTGTTATACGTGTTAGTCGGTGTATTGGGCATCCAAAAGTCTGAGCTCGAGTTAAAGTTTTGTCCGACGCATGAAAAAACACTTGTTAAAATTCTGCACCGGTCTCCGAGGCACCTTAGAATCCGGCCCGAAAAACCCAAAATTTAAACGACCCATCATTTGTTATACGTGTTAGTTTGGGTATTGGGACATCAAAAATCTGAGCTCGAGTTAAGGTTTTGTCCGACGCATCATAAAAACGTGTTAAAATTCAATCCCGGTCCCCGAGGCACCCTAGAATCCGGCCCGAAAAACCCAAATTATAAATGACCCATCATTTGTTATACGTGTTAGTTGCGGTATTGGGACATCCAAAAATCTGAGCTAGAGTTAAAGTCTTGTCCGACGGATCATAAAAACGTGTTAAAATTCAGACCCGTCATTTGTTATACGTGTTAGTTGGGGTATTGGGACATCAAAAATCTGAGCTCGAGTTAAAGTTTTCCCCGAACTTCCAAACTTCCATAGACCAATAACAGTCTAATTAAGAAAACGCAATCGAGTTTTGGACCAAAAGATGTAATTTTGGCAAGTTTCGGGCCACCCGATGCTCGGTAGGCCGAGCCGAGGTTCACCGCGCGCTGGCAGCGGGCCCGTGAAACTTCAAAACACCAATTCTCTCAATGTGCTCAATTTTCCCCGCACTTCCAAACTTTCATAGACCCATAACAAGCTTATTAAGGAAACACAATCGAGGTTTGTCCGAAAAAAGTTCATTTAGGCATTTTTCGGGCCACCCGATGTTCGGCAGGCCAAGTCGAGGTTCACCGGGCGCTGGCAGCGGGCCCGTGACACTTTGGAACGCCAATTCTCTGAATGTGCTCAACTTTCCCCGCACTTCCAAACTTACATAGACCCATAATAACCTTATTAAGGAAACGCGATCGACTTTGTTCCCAAAAAAGGAAATTTGGGCATGTTTCGGGCCACCCGATATTTGGCTTGCCGGGACAATTCTCAACGCCAATTCTCTCGTTTCACGCAACATTTTTCGCACTTCCAAACTTCATAGACAGATAATAGTCTAATTAAGAAAACGCAATCGAGTTTTTCGAATAAAAGATGTAATTTTGGCAAGTTTCGGGCCACCCGATGTTCGGCAGGCCGAGTCGAGGTTCGCCGGGCGCTGGCAGCGGGCCTGGGAAACTTCGGAACGCCAATTCTCTCAATGTACTCAACTTTCCCCGCACTTCCAAACTTTCATAGACCCATAACAAGCTTATTAAGGGAACGCAATCTAGTTTTTGCACAAAAAAGGTGATTTGAGGAAGTTTCGTGCCACCCGATGTTCGGCAGGCCAAGTCGAGGTTCTCCGGGCGCTGGCAGTGGGCCCGTGAAACTTCGGAACGCCAATTCTCTCAATGTGCTCAACGTTCCCCGCACTTCCAAACTTCCATAGACCCATAACAAGCTAATTAAGGGAACGCAATCTAGTTTTTTCACAAAAGAGGTGATTTGAGGAAGTTTCGTGCCACCCGATGTTCGGCAGGCCAAGTCGAGGTTCGCCTAGCGCTGGCAGCGGGCCCGTGAAACTTCGGAACGCCAATTGTTTCAATGTGCTCAACTTTCCCCGCACTTCCAAACTTCCATAGACCCATAACAAGCTTATTAAGGGAACTCAATCTAGGTTTTGCACAAAAGAGGTGATTTGAGGAAGTTTCGTGCCACCCGATGTTCGGCAGGCCAAGTCGAGGTTCGCCGGGCGCTGGCAGCGGGCCCGTGAAACTCCGGAACGCCAATTCTCTCAATGTGCTCAACTTTCCCCGCACTTAAATTTTTACATAGACTAAACCTAGTCCAATTAATAAAACGCAATCGAGTTGTGGACCAAAAGAGGTCATTTTGGCATGTTTCGGGCCACCCGATGTTTGGCGTGCCCGGGACACTTTGCGACGCCAATTCTCTCATTTCGCTCAACTTTTCTAGCACTTCCAAACTTACATAGACTCATCATAACCTATTGAAGGAAACGCAATCGGGTTTTGGCCCACGCGACGCTGCGATATCGTTTTTTGAGGGGCAGTACCCAATAGAACATGGGCAATATCCAGTCCACGTACTCCTAAATCAGACTTAAGGCATATATAGGGGGGAGCTACTTCTGAGGTATTTTTGGTGGCAGGCCAAAATGCCTACGGGGTAGGATTCTCCTGGGCAACATACCATGGGGAAGTATGTTGTCGCTCCACATCGGCCCCCGGCGACATATGTGGGAAGTATGTCGTCGTGATTCCACCGTGCCCCGGGGGCGTATGTGGGAAGTACGCCGTCGTGACTGCCTCTCTGCCCAACAGTTGCGGCCGCGAATTTTTTTGTCGTTCTCGATGGATGAATGGACGGGTGCAGCGTCGAGATCATTGCTTTGTGAGTTTTTGGTGGGAAACCCTACTTTGTCCGGTAAGAAGAAGCGTGCAGACCCCCCGAGCTCCGTCGAAGTTTGTGCGAAAAGGTTGCGGTCCTCGGGCCGGATCCCTAGTAGCGCTTATGAGATGGCTCTGTCTTTGAGGGTGTTCGGCAACGAGCTCCGCCGAAGTTTATGCGAAAAGGTCGCGGTCCTCGGGCACCACCAGGAGTGGAGCCTGCGGCTTAATTAGACTCAACACGGGGAAACTTACTAGGTCCAGACATAGTAAGGATTGACAGACTGAGAGCTCTTTCTTGATTCTATGGGTGGTGGTGCATGGCCGTTCTTAGTTGGTGGAGCGATTTGTCTTGTTAATTCCGTTAACGAACGAGACCTCAGCCTGCTAACTAGCTATGCGGAGGTATCCCTCCGCGGCCAGCTTCTTAGAGGGACTATGGCCTTTTAGGCCAAGGAAGTTTGAGGCAATAACAGGTCTGTGATGCCCTTAGATGTTCTGGGCCGCACGCGCGCTACACTGATGTATTCAACGAGTCTATAGCCTTGGCCGACAGGCCCGGGTAATCTTTGAAATTTCATCGTGATGGGGATAGATCATTGCAATTGTTGGTCTTAAACGAGGAATTCCTAGTATGCGCGAGTCATCAGCTTGCGTTGACTACGTCCCTACCCTTTGTACACACCGCCCGTCGCTCCTACCGATTGAATGGTCCGGTGAAGTGTTCGGATCGCGGCGACGGGGGTGGTTTGCCGCCAGCGACGTCGCGGGAAGTCCACTGAACCTTATCATTTAGAGGAAGGAGAAGTCGTAACAAGGTTTCCGTAGGTGAACCTGCGGAAGGATCATTGTCGAAACGTGCTGAGCAGAACGACCCGCGAACGCGTTTGCAAACTGGGGGACCGTCGCTCCGGCGGCGGCCTCCCTCCGGGGCCCGGGGGAGACGGCGCGGGAGCTCGCCTGTCGCGCGCCTCGTCGGCGGCCTCGCCTAAAAAAAAACCCCGGCGCAAGACGCGCCAAGGAATCGAAAACGAAAAGGTCGCGCTGGACGCGACCCTTGAGAACCAAAACGACTCTCGGCAACGGATATCTCAGCTCTCGCATCGATGAAGAACGCAGCGAAATGCGATACTTGGTGTGAATTGCAGGATCCCGCGAACCATCGAGTTTTTGAACGCAAGTTGCGCCCGAAGCCTTCTGGCCGAGGGCACGTCTGCCTGGGTGTCACTCTGTCGTCGCCCCCCCCGCGCCTCCGGGACGCGGGCGGGACGGAAGTTGGCGTCCCGTGGGCTCGTCCCGCGGTTGGCCCAAATGCCCGGTCCTCGGCGTCCGCGCCGCGGCATTCGGTGGTTGAAAGACCCTCGCAAGTCGCCGCGCGCGCAAGGCCGTCCGAACGGACCGACCGGACCCCGAAGCGCCGCCTCAGGGCGCTCTCTTTCTGCGACTCCAGGTCAGGCGGGATTACCCGCTGAGTTTAAGCATATCAATAAGCGGAGGAAAAGAAACTTACCAGGATTCCCTTAGTAACGGCGAGCGAACTGGGAAGAGCCCAGCTTGAGAATCGAGCGCCCTCGGCGTTCGAATTGTAGTCTGGAGAAGCGTCCACAGCGGCGGACCGGGCTCAAGTCCCCTGGAAGGGGGCGCCGGAGAGGGTGAGAGCCCAGTAGTGCCCGGACCCTGTCGCACCACGAGGTGTTGTCTACGAGTCGGGTTGTTTGGGAATGCAGCCCAAATCGGGCAGTAAATTTCGTCCAAGGCTAAATACGGGCGAGAGACCGATAGCGAACAAGTACCGCGAGGGAAAGATGAAAAGGACTTTGAAAAGATCGTCAAAGAGTGCTTGAAATTGTCGGGAGGGAAGCGGATGGGGGCCGGCGATGCGCCCCGGTCGGATGTGGAACGGTCACAAACATTGTTATTTCGTGTTAAAATGCCTCTTATTGAACTGGCGTGAGTTGTAGATTGTAAAAGACCCTTCTGAGTGAGCTGTAGATTGTACCATTCACTTGCAGATATTCACTTCTCATGGGATTGAATTAATTGTATTGTATGTCATGTTCAAATGTTACCCTACCACAATCAAATGTATAAATGGGATTGGTTTTATAATCTAAAAATAACATCATTTGAATCTATTGTAACATTAAGTTATAACCAACTTATTAAAAGGTGTAGTAAAAGAGGTTACACACTAGTCGGGCAGCTGAGATTCAATTCTGAAGACTAATCATCGGGAATTAGTCAAAAACCTATTTGAAGATAAGTCAAAAAAAAATTGAGTGCCTAAGGGGACTTAAGCAGTCAACTCAATCCAAAAATACTAAACTTTAAACGCCTAGGCGAGACTTGGGTGGCATTGGTTTACAATAATGACCAACACATTCATTCATTTTATATACATAATTTGAATTCTTCCCAAAGCTCCTCAAATAGTGCATACTATGTAATATGCTTCTTTATTTTCATTGATCGGGTCCATTGTACTCAGTTCATAGTAAAAAAAATTTATTAAACCGAAAAAACCATAAATCATATAGCGACCAAAATATCAAATTGCACATGAAAAAAAACCAATTCTCTATTAATGAGATTTCAAATTGCACCATCTACAAAACATTAATCCTAAGATTGCATTGTTTAATACATAGTCCTATAAACTTATACCTTATCCCAACAAAACATCCTTTCTCAATCCAAAAAAAGGTATCGTGCATTTATACTTCCTAACAAGATCTCAGTAGACATTTCATAGTGTATTGAGCTCATTTAACCAAATAAAACAAGTATCCAACAAAGTATATAGAAACTGACATAATAATTTTGAAGTAATGGAACCTAATTTAGAGATATTATATTATTTTAATTTTGAAAATAAACGAATATTTTAAAAAAAGTTTTTTACTCTAACAAATTGAATATTAACTCTACCCACTTTCGCCCTTCATTTCCAAGCCTCAACACCCACCATCGATGAAATACGGCAACAGTGTAGTCTTTGAAATATAAACATGACACCTTCTGCAAGTTTTGTTAGAGAAACAGACAATTTTGACCAAAAAAATTGACCCATGCCTCAGAATCAAAAAAAACATTTTAACACGAAATAACAATGCTGAAAGCTATCGTCAGAAGATAAGACTGATTCACTATTCCAAAAATCGTCGTGTTGGAACTTGAGGACTAGCAATTAACAACCGAAAAAATATATGAAATACTTGATGAAAAAGGTTTATTATATTTAAAATATTTAAGGGTTACAACTGCTCTGAATGAACTTTCATTCAAGTTTGACTCAAGTGTCAAGTACAATTTTCAAGATGCAATTAAATAATGTCGTTTCGGTTTGTTAAACCTCCAAAAGCCCAAGAGCAGAACAGTTGAGAGCACAAAATGAATAGCTGCCATAAACCATATACAACAATTGAGAGCACAAATGGGCTCTAGTTCCATTAAAAGGTGTCTGGTACTAAAGGAGATCGTTGATCACTACTTGTTTCCCAAATATTGGATCTTTTGAGGTAATCACACTCTTTCCATATTGGCTTCAAATCCATTGTAATATCCAGTTCAGAATCAATAATATCTTGCTTGTTGTTTAATTTATGTTGAATTTAATGTTTGTGTTAAATTGGATGGAGATGATGGTTATTGTAAAAGGTATGAGCAGTAAGATCAATGGAGGTAGTAATGGATGTGAAAATGGAGGAAATGAAATGGAGAGGGCCGTAGCCCTTGTTCGAGTTATTGCATTGTGCTGTCGCATCCTCTCCTAAAATAAACATGCCTTAGCTTCGGCTTTGTCAACGGGTTGTAATAAAAGCCGTGGTTGCATTCTAGCATTGAATGCTAACCTAGACTTCTCCCAACATTTTGCTTCTACACTCTTTTTCTCTGCATCCATTTTCTGCCACCGGGATTACTGCGATGATCAATCCTTAATGCTGATCCATTCAGCCTTGTCAACTATTTTTACTCAGCTTTGAAGTGTTCTATATTTATTGTATAACTATCCTTTTGTCTGATATAATTTTTTGTCTATCTCATATCGCACTGCCTCTTGGAGGCGAATGGATCTTGTACCCGAAATCCACTGTATAAGCTCAAATACTTCATCTCAGTAAGTTTTCCCATAGCTAAATTTTACTATTTATACCATTCGTTAAGTTTGCAACAGTATTTTGATAAGTGTAACAGTGGTAGTACTTGGTTCCAAGTCTGTTTGGCTTGCATCCAGTTTCTAAGTGTGTCGGATATAGGTGGTTTGGATGTTTGTTATGTTTGTATGGTTGTCTCTCACATTTAGGCAGCTTGAGTGCTGGAAAAT
Organism: Euphorbia peplus; assembly: GCA_028411795.1. Taxonomy (NCBI): domain Eukaryota; kingdom Viridiplantae; phylum Streptophyta; class Magnoliopsida; order Malpighiales; family Euphorbiaceae; genus Euphorbia; species Euphorbia peplus. The sequence goes on along the minus strand of CP110843.1, from coordinate 10,411,889 downwards.
GACCTGCCCTGTTTATTTGGTCAAAACGATAGAAGTTTGAGAATGGAGTTCTATTGGTCAAAACCCATTTATGCAAGAAAATGGATTTTGAATGGCCTATTGGGCCATTTTTCTTTAGCCTATTATGGCTTAGAAATGCTTTTATTGCATTTGTTTATCACTTTGGCACATGACAATAAGCATTAATAAGTTCATGCTAGCATTTGGGAAAGAAAAAAAGTATCGAGCTCTGTTGGCTAATAGATGGGTTAGACTTTTGGGTCAAGATATGTGAGGCCCTTTATGGACTGCTTGCGGTGCAGATGTTCTTGCACGTTTGAAATTTTTGGTCTTTTTTGTGTGTTAATGTTTGCGAATAAGAGAGAATCCAAATGAAGATTAGTGGAGTTCACTTGAGCAAAAACAAAAAACTTGGAAATTTGCTAGTTTACTTGAAAAATATTAGGAAATACTTGATGTTTCACAACTAGAGGGATCACATTTATTTATGAGAATTTCCTTAATATGTTTTTCATTTTTCCCCTTTATTATTTGGATCATATGTTAATCTACGGAGCAACTTGAACAAAGTTTAACATTGGCTCATGAAATGGGATTAGCGTCAAATTAGCCTATGGACTAAAAGAAACAAGAGCAATTTGACCAATCACTCGGTCGTTCATTGCCAAGTTGATCCATGTGCATGCCTCACACTTAGAAATACATGTCTGACTTGCTCTACTTTACCAAATGTAGAATGATTTCCCCCCTCTTTGTGGCAGTTTGGAATATAAATCAGTTTTGCTATGATTTCACCTGTAATAGGGTTTTAAGTTACACCTCAAGGCATTTTCATATGATATCTTTTAGCTATATTTTCTGATCAGTTGTTTAAATCTGGACTCTTTTGGATTCTTATTGATCGATTTTAGTTAAAAATTGTCAGCCTCTATATTGATTTCCTTGATATTTCTGAGTTTGTAACCTTCTATTGATGAAGATTCTTACATAGGTGAATATAGGCGGCCGAGAAGATGACAGTAGTAATAAACCTTTTCATGTTCATTTGGACACTTGTGTTGCTTACTCTTTAATTCTTGACTAGGGGATAAACTTAATTATTGGTGTTTAAGTTCCAACACATTAGATACGGCATGCATTTGAATTATTTTTTTTGTATTCTTTTCCTTGTTTCTTCTCCTTTTTCTGGTATCCTTCACTTTTTATCTAGCAATAAGGGATACATTGCATCAAATTGCTATAAATCACAAACAACCGCAATGCAGATAATTTGTGTCACTCATTCTTACTTGCAGGTTCTTTTTGGCTTTACAGATTTCAATTATTGACTGAATTCGACGAGACTTCGGATGTTTTACTTTGACAACAAAATTGATAAGAATGATAAAGCTGTTGGGTGATCACACTTGGTAAAGTAGACACTAAACAGACAAAAGTGAGTGTGTTTGATGAACTGCCACTCCCATATTTGAGCATACAGAAACTTATGGTCTCCTTAGCGTTTGGGACTCTTGGATTGCCCTTGTTACAAAAGGTAAATTGATCAACTCTGATTGGATAGTCCTAAAACTTTTGACTTTATTGGAGTCAATAATTTGGTAATTTAATTGCTATTTTGCACCTGGAGTACACTGTTTTGAATTTGAGTCACTTTAATTCTATATTCAAAGGTTGACAATTGCCTTAAAAAACTTTTCTTTTAATCCTGAAAAAGGTATCACTTTCTAATTTAGACATTATTTAAAATGCCGTCCCACTGGTGTGCCATAATTTTGTGTACAAGTTGTTGTTATAGAAAATCTCTTGGTATTAGTGTTGTCATATGCATGTTATTTCATGCATGACGTTTTATTTTCTTTACTTTTTTCAATTTTGTATTTCTAACTCTGGTCCCGCCACGTCAACACACTGCTGATGTGGTATTGCTGATTGGACGGACTAGTATTGGTCGCAGCCAATAGTAGAATGTTAGTGTGTACAAGAACCAAGTTTCGTCGCGAAAATCAATTTATTTCAATGAGAAAATGACATTTTAAAATTTTTTTCGATATTTTTTCGATATTTTTTCGTACACAAATAAAACGTTAAATAAGTAAATGTAGTATAAAATATGAAAACAATACGACCTTTATGACATGTAAAAACGATTATATAGAGGTAGAAAGCACAAATTAACATAAATGTCAATTTGGTGTAGTGGTAAACACTTTCCTTTTTCCTTTTTGTTTTAAGAGATCATGGGTTCGATTCCTAGACTTGTCATTTTGTTTATTTTTTTCTATTAATTTATGAAACCATACATTATTTTATTTTATTTTATTTTTCTCCATTTAAACCGTAGTGCTTAAACATATGTGGGAAGTATGTCGTCGTGATTCCGCCGGGCCCCGGGGGCGTATGTGGGAAGTACGCCGTCGTGACTGCCTCTCTGCCCAAAAGTTGCGGCCGCGAATTTTTTTGTCGTTCTCGATGGATTAATGGACGGGTGCAGCGTCGAGATCCTTGCTTTGTCAGTTTTTGGTGGGAAACCCCGCTTTGTCCGGTAAGAAGAAGCGTGCAGACCCCCCGAGCTCCGCCGAAGTTTGTGCGAAAAGGTTGCGGTCCTCGGGCCGGATCCTTAGTAGCGCTTATGAGATGGCTCTGTCTCTGAGGGTGTTCGGCAACGAGCTCCGCCGAAGTTTACGCGAAAAGGTCGCGGTCCTCGGGTCGCGTCCGCAGTAGCGTTTATGAGATGGCTCTGCCTCGGCTGTCGGATTCGAGCTCCGCCGAAGTTTATACGAAAAGGTTGCGATAGCTTCCGTAGTTGCGTTTATGAGATGGCTCTGCCTCGGCTGCCCTCGAGCATTGTGGAAGCCACGTCCGGTACGAAGAAACCGTTAGAACCGAGCTCCGCCGAAGTTTGTGCGAAAAGGTCGCGGTCCTCGGACCTCGTCCGTAGTACCACTTATGAGATGGCTCTGCCTCGCCACTGATTGAGTTTGCCTCGGACGTCGCGAAAGACCAAAGGCGAACGGGTGAGGAAATCGAGAAAACGCAGCGGTGTCGGCGTGACGGATCTTCTCGATGTGTCTACGTCGCCGAATTTTTATGCGAAAAGTTGCGCGGTCATGATTTTTTCCGTACCGCAAGCGAACCTAGTAGCATTCAAGCAAGGCGGCGCGGTTCGTAGGGCGGGGTTTTTTCGTCGGCGCTTGAGCAGCGGTGTTTCGATCGGGATCCTTCGTGTCCGAGTATCGTTTGTACATGCAGTTTGAGTTACGCCTGAGGTCGAGTTAAAGTTTTGTCCGACGCATCAAAAAATACTTGTTAAAATTCTGCACCGGTCCCCGAGGCACCCTAGAATCCGGCCCGAAAAACCCAAAATTTAAACGACCCATCATTTGTTATACGTGTTAGTTGGGGTATTGGGACATCAAAAATCTGAGCTCGAGTTAAGGTTTTGTCCGACACATCATAAAAACGTGTTAAAATTCAGTCCCGGTCCCCGAGGCACCCTAGAATCTAGCCCGAAAAACCCAAAATTTGAACGACCCATCTTTTGTTATACGTGTTAGTCGGTGTATTGGGCATCCAAAAGTCTGAGCTCGAGTTAAAGTTTTGTCCGACGCATGAAAAAACACTTGTTAAAATTCTTCACCGGTCTCCGAGGCACCTTAGAATCCGGCCCGAAAAACCCAAAATTTAAACGACCCATCATTTGTTATACGTGTTAGTTGGGGTATTGGGACATCAAAAATCTGAGCTCGAGTTAAGGTTTTGTCCGACGCATCATAAAAACGTGTTAAAATTCAATCCCGGTCCCAGAGGCACCCTAGAATCCGGCCCGAAAAACCCAAATTATAAATGACCCATCATTTGTTATACGTGTTAGTTGCGGTATTGGGACATCCAAAAATCTGAGCTAGAGTTAAAGTCTTGTCCGACGGATCATAAAAACGTGTTAAAATTCAGACCCGTCATTTGTTATACGTGTTAGTTGGGGTATTGGGACATCAAAAATCTGAGCTCGAGTTAAAGTTTTCCCCGAACTTCCAAACTTCCATAGACCAATAACAGTCTAATTAAGAAAACGCAATCGAGTTTTGGACCAAAAGATGTAATTTTGGCAAGTTTCGGGCCACCCGATGCTCGGTAGGCCGAGCCGAGGTTCACCGCGCGCTGGCAGCGGGCCCGTGAAACTTCGAAACGCCAATTCTCTCAATGTGCTCAATTTTCCCCGCACTTCCAAACTTTCATAGACCCATAACAAGCTTATTAAGGAAACACAATCGAGTTTTGTCCGAAAAAAGTTCATTTAGGCATTTTTCGGGCCACCCGATGTTCGGCAGGCCAAGTCGAGGTTCACCGGGCGCTGGCAGCGGGCCCGTGACACTTTGGAACGCCAATTCTCGGAATGTGCTCAACTTTCCCCGCACTTCCAAACTTCCATAGACCCATAATAACCTTATTAAGGAAACGCGATCGACTTTGTTCCCAAAAAAGGAAATTTGGGCATGTTTCGGGCCACCCGATATTTGGCTTGCCGGGACAATTCTCAACGCCAATTCTCTCGTTTCACGCAACATTTTTCGCACTTCCAAACTTCATAGACAGATAATAGTCTAATTAAGAAAACGCAGTCGAGTTTTTCGAATAAAAGATGTAATTTTGGCAAGTTTCGTGCCACCCGATGTTCGGCAGGCCAAGTCGAGGTTCGCCGGGCGCTGGCAGCGGGCCCGTGAAACTTCGGAACGCCAATTCTTTCAATGTGCTCAACTTTCCCCGCACTTCCAAACTTCCATAGACCCATAACAAGC
>CP110843.1:10377093-10402093 GCA_028411795.1 Euphorbia peplus | reverse complement strand
AAGTAAAACAACAAAATAACTAATGTTTCTTGAAATATCACTAAATCCTATAACTATCCATTTTTTTAGGCTTTAACATTCACTTAGATGACATCAACGGCCAAAAAAAAATCTTTAAAGAAATTTTAACCACAAAATGTGCAATTTCGCGAAATAGTTTGACCACAAATGCACCATTTTAAGAAACAATAATAATTGCATGGATTATTTCTGAAGTTTACCCTTTTCTTTTCCGGAAATGGCGCCGTTTCACTCTTTAAAAGCCCCCAATAAACCCTAAAACATAACACTTGATCCTATAAACCCTAAAACATAACACTTGACCTGGCCTCTTTAAAGACTTCAAAATTCAGAGGCGGCTGCTCTCAATCTCACCACATTAGCTTCAAATCCATTTAAAATTGGGTAATATAGTTAAATTTCTTATCTTTTGTTGATTTTTTTAATGTATGTGTTAAATTTGATGGAATTTTATAACTTTTGTTGAATTTTTGATGTCTTTTATTAAATTTGATGGAGATGATGGTAATTAAGTAAAAGGTATGAGCAGTAAGATGATCAATGGAGGTAGTTGAATGGATGTGAAAATGGGGGAGAGGGCCCTAAGCCCTTGTTTGAGTTATTGCATTGTGCTGTCGCAATCTCTCCTATAATAAACATGCCTTAATAAAGCTTAGGTTTTTGGTGACGGGTTGAAATAAAAAAGGCGTTGGGTTGCATTCTAATATTGAATGTTAATCTAGACTTCTTCCGACATTTTTATTTTACCTCCGTTTTCTGTACATCCGTTTGCTGCCTCCTGCGTCGATCAAACTAAAATGCTGATCTGTTCGTTGTTGTCGTGAACTTGTTAATGTTTATTGTATTATACTTTTTTGTTTGGGAGACATTTTTATCTGTTTCTGTCTCACATTGTACCGGACGGGACGACTGCAGTAGCAGAAATATCCAGTGTTTGCTCAATTACTTTATCTCTTTATGTTTTTCCCACAGAGAGATTGTGCCCGCAGGGACGTAGCTAGAGGAAGGGCCCCAGAACTGCCCCACTAGGGGTGCTTTTGGTCCTCCTATCTGTTGAAACTACTGTGGTTTGGCCCCCGGTTTCAAAAATTTACTATAAAAACTGATTTTTGATGATAAATTCTTTAGATTTCTGTAAAATAGGTAAAATTTCGTTGAAAATCTGTAATCTTTTTCCTTTTTATTTTTTTGACAGAATGCATAATTTGCAATGGAAATTTTCACTCAAAGGAAAAAAATTTCTATACCCTGTTGTAAAATCCCCCCCCCCCCCCCCCCCCCCCCGACACTTCAACCCTGGATTTGCCACCTTGCACCCGTTGTTTAGTTTGCAATATAAAAGTAAAAGGGGTAGGTGGTGCTAAGTCTGTTTTGCTTCCTTTTAACATGTTCAGTTAGGAGGTTTTGATGTTTCTGCTATTGGTATGCACTCTGCTCTGTAGTTGTTTCTCACATTTTGGCAGCGTGAATGCTAGAGAGCAATCTGTTTTACTCTGATTATCTGGTAATTTTATTGATTACTAATTGTTAGTCAGCAAGAATGAATAGTTGATTGGAGATAAATTTTGAAAATTCTATAACTAATTAAACAAGTATTTGTGTGACATATAAAAAGTTCACTGAACATTGTCAAGTACAACTGCTCTTAATGAACATTGTCAACCTTGTGAAAATAAAATTGGAGGGTTACAACTGCTCTGAATGAACTTTCATTCAAGTTTGACTCAAGTGTCAAGTACACTTTTCAAGATGCAATTAAATAATGTCGTTTCGGTTTGTTAAACCTCCAAAAGCCCCAGAGCAGAACAGTTCAGAATCCATTGTAATATCCAGTTCAGAATCAGTAATATCTTGCTTGTTGTTTAATTTATGTTGAATTTAATGTTTGTGTTAAATTGGATGGAGATGATGGTTATTGTAAAAGGTATGAGCAGTAAGATCAATGGAGGTAGTAATGGATGTGAAAATGGAGGAAATGAAATGGAGAGGGCCCTAGCCCTTGTTCGAGTTATTGCATTGTGCTGTCGCAGCCTCTCCTAAAATAAACATGCCTTAGCTTCGGCTTTGTCAACGGGTTGTAATAAAAGGCGTGGTTGCATTCTAGCATTGAATGCTAACCTAGACTTCTCCCAACATTTTGCTTCTACACTCTTTTTCTCTGCATCCATTTTTTGCCACCGGGATTACTGCGATGATCAATCTTTAATGCTGATCCATTCAGCCTTGTCAAATTTTTTTACTCAGCTTTGAAGTGCTCTATATTTATTGTATGACTATCCTTTTGTCTGATATAATTTTTTGTCTATGTCATATCGCACTGCCTCTTGGAGGCGAATGGATCTTGTACCCGAAATCCACTGCATAAGCTCAAATACTTCATCTCAGTAAGTTTTCCCATAGCTAAATTTTACTATTTATACCATTCGTTCAGTTTGCAACAGTATTTTGATAAGTGTAACAGTGGTAGTACTTGGTTCCAAGTCTGTTTGGCTTGCATCCAGTTTCTAAGTGTGTCGGATATAGGTGGTTTGGATGTTTGTTATGTTGGCATGCACTTTATTGTATGGTTGTCTCTCACATTTAGGCAGCTTGAGTGCTGGAAAATGACCTGCCCTGTTTATTTGGTCAAAACGATAGAAGTTTGAGAATGGAGTTCTATTGGTCAAAACCCATTTATGCAAGAAAATGGATTTTGAATGGCCTATTGGGCCATTTTTCTTTAGCCTATTATGGCTTAGAAATGCTTTTATTGCATTTGTTTATCACTTTGGCACATGACAATAAGCATTAATAAGTTCATGCTAGCATTTGGGAAAGCAAAAAAGTATCGAGCTCTGTTGGCTAATAGATGGGTTAAACTTTTGGGTCAAGATATGTGAGGCCCTTTATGGACTGCTTGCGGTGCAGATGTTCTTGCACGTTTGAAATTTTTGGTCTTTTTTGTGTGTTAATGTTTGCGAATAAGAGAGAATCCAAATGAAGATTAGTGGAGTTCACTTGAGCAAAAACAAAAAACTTGGGAATTTGCTAGTTTACTTGAAAAATATTAGGAAATACTTGATGTTTCACAACTAGAGGGATCACGTTTATTTATGAGGATTTCCTTAATATGTTTTTCATTTTTCCCCTTTAATATTTGGATCATATGTTAATCTACGGAGCAACTTGAACAAAGTTTAACATTGGCTCATGAAATGGGATTAGCGTCAAATTAGCCTATGGACTAAAAGAAACAAGAGCAATTTGACCAATCACTCGGTCGTTCATTGCCAAGTTGATCCATGTGCATGCCTCACACTTAGAAATACATGTCTGACTTGCTCTACTTTACCAAATGTAGAATGATTTCCCCCCTCTTTGTGGCAGTTTGGAATATAAATCAGTTTTGCTATGATTTCACCTGTAATAGGGTTTTAAGTTACACCTCAAGGCATTTTCATATGATATCTTTTAGCTATATTTTCTGATCAGTTGTTTAAATCTGGACTCTTTTGGATTCTTATTGATTGATTTTAGTTAAAAATTGTCAGCCTCTATATTGATTTCCTTGATATTTCTGAGTTTGTAACCTTCTATTGATGAAGATTCTTACATAGGTGAATATAGGCAGCCGAGAAGATGACAGTAGTAATAAACCTTTTCATGTTCATTTGGACACTTGTGTTGCTTACTCTTTAATTCTTGACTAGGGGATAAACTTAATTATTGGTGTTTAAGTTCCAACACATTAGATACGGCATGCATTTGAATTGTTTTTCTTGTATTCTTTTCCTTGTTTCTTCTCCTTTTTCTGGTATCCTTCACTTTTTATCTAGCAATAAGGGATACATTGCATCAAATTGCTATAAATCACAAACAACCGCATTGCAGATAATTTGTGTCACTCATTCTTACTTGCAGGTTCTTTTTGGCTTTACAGACAACAAAATTGATAAGAATGATAAAGCTGTTGGGTGATCACACTTGGTAAAGTAGACACGAAACAGACAAAAGTGAGTGTGTTTGATAAACTGTCACTCCCATATTTGAGCATACAGAAACTTATGGTCTCCTTAGCGTTTGGGACTCTTGGATTGCCCTTGTTACAAAAGGTAAATTGATCAACTCTTATTGGATAGTCCTAAAACTTTTGACTTTATTGGAGTCAATAATTTGGTAATTTAATTGCCATTTTGCACCTGGAGTACACTGTTTTGAATTTGAGTCACTTTAATTCTATATTCAAAGGTTGACAATTGCCTTAAAAAACTTTTCTTTTAATCCTGAAAAAGGTATCACTTTCTAATTTAGACATTATTTAAAATGCCGTCCCATAGTTTTGTGTACAAGTTGTTGTTATAGAAAATCTATTGGAATTAGTGCTGTTATATGCATGTTATTTCATGCATGACGTTTTATTTTCTTTACTTTTTTCAATTTTGTATTTCTATCTCTGGTCCCGCCACGTCAACACACTGCTGATGTGGTATTGCTGATTGGACAGACTAGTATTGGTCGCAGCCAATAGTAGAATGTTAGTGTGTACAAGAACCAAGTTTCGTCGCGAAAATCAATTTATTTCAATGAGAAAATGACATTTTAAAATTTTTTTCTCTTTTTTTCGATATTTTTTCGTATACAAATAAAACGTTAAATAAGTAAATGTAGTATAAAATATGAAAACAATATGACCTTTATGACATATAAAAACGATTATATAGAGGTAGAAAGCACAAATTAACATAAATGTCAATTTGGTGTAGTGGTAAACACTTTCCTTTTTCCTTTTTGTTTTCAGAGATCATGGGTTCGATTCATAGACTTGTCATTTTGTTTATTTTTTTCTATTAATTTATGAAACCATACATTATTTTATTTTATTTTATTTTTCTCCATTTAAACCGTAGTGCTTAAACATATGTGGGAAGTATGTCGTCGTGATTCCACCGGGCACCGGGGGCGTATGTGGGAAGTACGCCGTCGTGACTGCCTCTCTGCCCAACAGTTGCGGCCGCAAATTTTTTTGTCGTTCTCGATGGATGAATGGACGGGTGCAGCGTCGAGATCCTTGCTTTGTCAGAATTTGGTGGGAAACCCCGCTTTGTCCGGTAAGAAGAAGCGTGCAGACCCCCCGAGCTCCGCCGAAGTTTGTGCGAAAAGGTTGCGGTCCTCGGGCCGGATCCTTAGTAGCGCTTATGAGATGGCTATGTCTCTGAGGGTGTTCGGCAACGAGCTCCGCCGAAGTTTACGCGAAAAGGTCGCGGTCCTTGGGCCGCGTCCGCAGTAGCGTTTATGAGATGGCTCTGCCTCGGGTGTCGGATTCGAGCTCCGCCGAAGTTTATACGAAAAGGTTGCGATAGCTTCCGTAGTAGCGTTTATGAGATGGCTCTGCCTCGGCTGCCCTCGGGCATTGTGGAAGCCACGTCCGGTACGAAGAAACCGTTAGAACCGAGCTCCGCCGAAGTTTGTGCGAAAAGGTCGCGGTCCTCGGACCTCGTCCGTAGTACCACTTATGAGATGGCTCTGCCTCGCCACTGATTGAGTTTGCCTCGGACGTCGCGAAAGACCAAAGGCGAACGGGTGAGGAAATCGAGAAAACGCAGCGGTGTCGGCGTGACGGCTCTTCTCGACGTGTCTACGTCGCCGAATTTTTATGCGAAAAGTTGCGCGGTCATATTTTTTCCGTACCGCAAGCGAACCTAGTAGCATTCAAGCAAGGCAGCGGGGTGGTTTCGTCGGCGCTTGAGCAGCGGTGTTTCGATCGGGATCCTTCGTGTCCGAGTATCGTTTGTACATGCAGTTTGAGTTACGCCTGAGGTCGAGTTAAAGTTTTGTCCGACGCATCAAAAAATACTTGTTAAAATTCTGCACCGGTCCCCGAGGCACCCTAGAATCCGGCCCGAAAAACCCAAAATTTAAACGACCCATCATTTGTTATACGTGTTAGTTGGGGTATTGGGACATCAAAAATATGAGCTCGAGTTAAGGTTTTGTCCGACGCATCATAAAAACGTGTTAAAATTCAGTCCCGGTCCCCGAGGCACCCTAGAATCTGGCCCGAAAAACCCAAAATTTGAACGACCCATCTTTTTTTATACGTGTTAGTCGGTGTATTGGGCATCCAAAAGTCTGAGCTCGAGTTAAAGTTTTGTCCGACGCATGAAAAAACACTTGTTAAAATTCTGCACCGGTCTCCGAGGCACCTTAGAATCCGGCCCGAAAAACCCAAAATTTAAACGACCCATCATTTGTTATACGTGTTAGTTGGGGTATTGGGACATCAAAAATCTGAGCTCGAGTTAAGGTTTTGTCCGACGCATCATAAAAACGTGTTAAAATTCAGTCCCGGTCTCCGAGGTACCCTAGAATCCAGCCTGAAAAACCCAAAGTATAAACGACCCATCATTTGTTATACGTGTTAGTTGGCGTATTGGGACATTAAAAATCTGAGCTCGAGTTAAGGTTTTGTCCGACGCATTATAAAAACGTGTTAAAATTCAGTCCCGGTCCCCGAGGCACCCTAGAATCCGGCCCGAAAAACCCAAAATTTAAAAGACCCACCATTTGTTATACGTGTTAGTTGGGGTATTGGAACATAGACAATCTGTGCTCGAGTTAAGGTTTTGTCCGACGCATCATAATAACGTGTTAAAATTCAGTCCCCGTCCCTGAGGCACCCTAGAATCCGGCCCGAAAAACCCAAATTATAAACGACCCATCATTTGTTATACGTGTTAGTCGTGATATTGGGACATCCAAAAATCAGAGCTCGAGTTAAAATTTTGTCCGACGCATCAAAAAATGTTGGCCCTATCAAGAACAGAATCACCTAGAGGGGGGTGAATAGGTGTCAAAGTAGAAAACTGAAATTTTCTAAGTTTTTCGGGAAACTTATATTTCAGAGTCAAATTTCCTCAGAGTCAGAAGCAAGCTTACAGAAGTAGCTTCTGAGGGAAATTCTGCCTAAACACAGTTTGACTGTTTTCAGCAACAGAAGTTCTGAGTTTGAGAACTTCTGGACAGTCTTCTGAACAAAGACAATGATATTTAGAGAAAATCTGTTTCAGCACTAAATTATGAGCAAGTACACAGAAGCAATAATAACAAGTATAAGAGGGAGAAAGAAGTTCAGGAGGTCCTGATTGAACAATTCGATTTATCCAAGTTCGCCACAAAGTTCCTGTCCCCGAAAAACCCAAAGTTTAAAAGACCCACCATTTGTTATACGTGTTAGTTGGGGTATTGGAACATAGACAATCTGAGCTCGAGTTAAAGTCTTGTCCGATGCATCATAAAAACGTGTTAAAATTCAGTCCCGGTCCCCGAGGCACCCTAGAATCCGGCCCGAAAAACCCAAATTATAAACGACCAATCATTTGTTATACGTGTTAGTCGTGATATTGGGACATCCAAAAATCTGAGCTCGAGTTAAAGTTTTGTCCGACGCATCAAAAAACACTTGTTAAAATTCTACACCGGTCCCCGAGGCACCCTAGAATCCGGCCTGAAAAACCCAAAATTTAAACGACCCATCATTTGTGACTACGTCTTGTCCCCTGAGGTCGCAGCCTACAGAGATTTTATAAATCCACTATTCAGAACTTTTATGGCAAGTTCAGAAGCTCCTTTACATCAACAGAACTTAAGCTAATTTCTCACTTAGTTCTGACTAGCCTAAGAAGAGTTAAAGGATTTCCACCAGAACAAACAACACTCTGTTTTCTGGATTTCTCACCCAACTCTAATCTCAACTAGATTTCTCTCAAAATCTAACTGAATATCACAAACGATATCAGTTTACAAGATTCCTATTATGAACTTGTTTTTCTTCACTCTCTCACTTTAAAACTTAAACCTTAAACAAAGCTAAGTAAGATTGAGAATGGAAAGGGATGCTCTGTTTTTGCTTCAAACAGTGTGTTGAGATTTTGCTCGATTATCACGCGTATATATGATGCGTTGGAGCTTGGCTACTATTTATAGTGATTGAGGATGACCGTTGGTGAATTTGAATCTTGAATAGAGATGACATCAGTTGTTGTAGCCGTTAGTTTGTCAAATCTTCAAACGGTCTTCAAACACTTTGATTCCGTTATCCTTGTTCTTTAACTAAATCCGGTAAGTGATTTGAAATCAAAGATGAGGTTGACTGGAATCATTCTTCAATTGGATCAACAAAGGGTAGACAAAGAAATTCTGGTTTCTTTTCAACAGACAAGCGCGCTCCATCAAAAACAGCTTTTTGAACTTTTGGCGCCTTGCATTAAATGCACTTGTCAGAGCATTAAATGCTATCCAGAACCCGTGACTAAACTTCTGATCAAATTGGTAGGTGAATTTCTGATTGCAAAGAACTTCTGAGGAGAGCTTTAGCAGACTTCCACAGCTTCAGAGCGGAGCATCCAGCTTCTGAATTATTGAAACTCTGACTTCAACAAACCGATCTTCTGAGTCCTTTAGGCAATCCATAAATGATTCATTCAGCACCTGCTGAGTAACTTACATACAATGCTTAAACAAAAAATTGTTAGTCAACACTAAACTATATGTAAGAGAGTATTAAATTTTCATCTTCTGAAACGTTTGGACATAATCAAAACCTACAGGGTTCATCATTCTCCCCCATTTTGGTTATGGACAAACCGTGGTCAAAAGGTAACATAAAACATGAGTTTTAGAAAATGACTTCCTGATACAAATGTTTCATAACTTCTGAGTAAATTAACTCCCCCATTTTAGTGTAAATGGTGAACTTCAGCAATCTGTATAAACTTAGAAATGACTTAAGATCAAGTTGTTAGATTTAGTGAAGTATAATTTACTAGGTTAAAAAGAAACATAAGCAGTAAGTAAATAATCAGAGACACAAGAATGTATAAGAAAGATTCAGTGTATATAAAGTCATCAGAAGAGAACATATGAAACAAGATAATCAGAAGAGCAGAAAAGTCCTAAGACAAAAACTACCCAACCCAGAACCTAGCTAAGAAGCTCAAGTACTAAAGAGATTACAAGTTCCTAAGTTTCTTCTGAGGAGGAGGAACACCACTGGATGCTTCAGCAACACTCTGTCTCTTCATCCCACCAGACTTGAGACCAGTCTGACCACTCTGCTGAGCAGATTTCTCCCCCGTTTGACCAGAACCAAGAGCAACGCCCAGAGCACCTTGAGAGTTCAATTTTTGCTGAACATTCAGTGCAGTAGAATATTGCTGAGGAGATGGTCTCACAGTATTGATCAAATCCATTCTTTTTCGGAAATCAGCATCAATGGTCTTCAAATGATCAAAAGTCTGACCAGACATAGGTCGCTATCTCTGAACGTCTTCCAGAAGGAGCTTAAGCAAGCGATTGTTAACATACACAGCAGCAGTGAAATGCTCATTCTGAATGTAAGTTTGTCCTCGAACAAACCGATAACAGTTATGAAGAGTCTTTTCTTGTTCACGTGCTTGAGTGTGCATAACTTTCAGAAGCTCAGTAAGCTCAGGAATTTGTGCGCTCTGAGCAGATACAACAGACTCAATGCTTGAGAGACGATTGTTGAGATCAGGAGTGATGTCATATACAATCTTAGCAGCCCCTGAAGATGAGGAACCTTGAGCAGAAGATTTCACTTCTCTCAAGAATGTGATTGGCAGTACTTTGTAGGTCCTCAATCTTACTTGGGAGCATTTTCTCATGAGCCTCATAATGCTCGTTTGCTTCCTTGACTTCTTTTGTCAATATCTCCAAATTCTCATTGACCTTCTGAGAAGAAGCAAGAGCAATATTGTCCAGAGTAGGAAGAGTCAGAGCTAATTCTCTTAACTTGTACAGCTCATCGTAGGTAGCTAGATGAAGTGTAGAAAGATTGCGTGTGTAGACAGAAGGATCCTGCATTTGAAGCATAGACATGAGCTGCAGGTTCTGAGCTTTCAAGGAATGAATTTCTTGCAGAACAATGCCCTGAGCATACATGTCAGCAACAGAAGTCCTTTGCCTCATACCAACAAATCTATTCAGCAATTCATCAGAGCCACTCTGACTCATTCTTCTCAACTCATCAACACTGGGAGCACCACCAGCTTCGGATACACCAGAAGCTCTGCCCATGAAACCAAAACTACCGAATCTGTTTTCCAGATCATCTCGATTCATGAACTGGCGTAGGAAGTCAGAATTAGATGACAACCCAGCAAAAAGGAAAGGAGAGGAAGTAGTTAAGGGATCACACACAGGAGGTGCATGTCCAGAGGATGAGAGTGGAGGAATAGTATGTGTGGTTGATATGGAAGGAATTGTATGAGTGGAAGAGGAAGAATTTGTAGTTGAGATGGAAGGTAATGTGGATGGTATTGAAAAAGAGGGAGCAGTAAATCCAGTTGATGGACTTACAGAGGAAGTATGAATGGATGAGGTAGTGGATGTGGCTATGGAGTCTGTGAAAATGTGAGCAGAATTTAGATTCACTTCTGAATAGGATCCAGAAGGAGGAATAATTTGAGGAGGTACAACTTCAGAAGTTGAAGTTGTAGGAGGAATGGAAGTTTGAGATTCACTCACTTCTGTGACAGAAGGTAGTGAAGGAGATGCATGAGAAGTATGAGTGGGAGATGAGATAACCTGTTCAGAGGAGTTTGGATCAAACATGGAAATGGGCTCAGCAAAGATATGAGCCATTCTGATCAGTGTTTCAGAGGCATCCCTATCACCAGGGTTTCTTCCCTGATTCAGAAGAATGTTGTCAATGAAATTTTCATCATCAACATTCTCAACAAACTGTTTTGCACCCTGAAGAACCTCTTCATCTTCTGGTTCACTCTCTTCTGATAGCTCTTCAATATGAGGAGCATCAACATCCTCTTCAGCAGACATCTCCAACATGTCTTCATCAGCTCCAACTTCCTGTACTTCAGGAATAGACTCTTCCAACTCAGCACTGCGAGCAACAACGAAGTCCTTTTTCCTCAGAACCCTTCGTTTTGTTACAGCCTTCTTCTTGAGCCGAGAGGAAAGAGGAATATTCTCAGAATCCTCTTCTTCTGAAGCCGTCTTCTTTCTGATCCGAGAGGAAAGAGAAATATCTTCAGAATCCTCTCCAGCTTCTGAAGCCTCAACATCCTTTGAGAACTCCGCATCCTTGAGTTCAGCAGCACATGCTATAAGTCTTGCATCGGCCTTAGCCTTTGCAGCAATTTCTCTTTCAGCTGCTAACTTATCCTCAGCTTCCTTCTTCTTTCTTTTCTCATCAGCAAGAGCCACAACTCTTGCAACTTTTTCAGCTTCAGCAGCCCTTTCTCTTTCATCAAGACGTGCGTCCTCAGCTTCCTGAGCTGCTATCTCAACAGCATCAATTGGTTTTTCAGCAACGATCTTTCCAGAAGGTCCAACACTAATAGTAGTTTGAACCATCGTGGGAAGAGGTTCTGAAACCACCTTCTCAACAGTTAGGACCACTCTACTGGATCCTTTCTTTCCTTTCTTCACAGTTTCTTGTACAATCTACTTCTGAGCAATACTCACAGAGGGAGCATTCTCTTTCTTCTTCGGAATAACACCAAAGGAAAGGTTCCTGAAGGTATGCAACTTCAGAACCGTACTTCTACTTGTAACACCTTCTCTTGAGATCACCACAGAGGCTGCCTCAAACAACCTAGTCAGGAGTGAGCCATAAGCTAATGCACTCACGGTAGTCACATTTTTCATCTGCCTTATCAGCATGGCAGGGAGATTGATTTTCTTCTGGTTGACCAGATGCCACATAAACACTCTTTCCCTGTTGGAAACACAGTTGACTCCTCCAGCCTTCGGAAGGAACACATTTGTAGTAAGGTAATGTGCCCACCTCTGGTGCTGTGAAAGCCAAGTGGCATAAGTTTGCTTGGCACTCAGATCTGGTCTACCCCAATTCACTTCTGTAAAACCATCTGCTGAACCATCATCACCAATGATGATTACTTCATCAACAATACCGATTGCTTGAGAGATAGAAGCCCTGCTGACCTCAATCTCAACTTCTCCGACTTTTGAGTGAAGAACATCCTCCTCATTAGAAAAGAAATGGAGGTTCTGATAGAATTCGGTGACTAATTTAGGATAAATGAATTCATCGAGAGAAACGAATGAATTCCAGTTTTGAACACTTAGCCATTTGGAGATTGGTTCAGTGGATTTTACTTCGTCATCTAGAAACCTAGAAGTGAAAACCCTAGATTCGCTAACTTTCTTTTTGTTTTCAGTGGTAAAGAGATGAGTGACAGTGATTTCTACGGGTTGAACAGGAATGGGTTGATCTTGAGCCATTGGAGAAGGATAGGAAATTAGGTTAAGAATTTCGAGAGAAAGATGACACAGAAAATCTATGGAAATTCTAATAGTAGTGAAAATGAGAGTAAAAACTTCTAAGTATGGAAAACCTCTATTTATACCCGAACAAGGAAACCGTTCCAATTCAAAAAGTAAATACACACCGTTTAAAAGGGGAACAGATAACCGTTAACAACAGAACAGCGCCGTAAAAAGCAGTATATAACGCATGCTTAAATGTCAAATCATGATTAGAATTTAATTAACACTCTTAATTACCTTAAACGATTAATCACTTAAGATAAACAGATATAATTAAACTAAATTACTGAAGTGGATAAGTCATACCAATGCCTTCTCGCAAGCTGCTGAAAGGATTACCAGCCAGAGGCTTAGTAAACATGTCAGCAAGATTCTCTTTAGAGGGAACATGGGAAATGATAATATCCTTCTTCAGAACATGATCTCTCAGAAAGTGATGCCTAATATGAACATGCTTCATCCTGCTGTGCTGAATAGGATTCTTTGAAAGATCAATTGCACTTTTGTTATCACAGTAGATTGTAATTGTGCCAGGGATGACTCCATAGTCAGCAATTTGTTGCTTAATCCAAACCATCTGAGAAACACAACTTCCAGCAGCAACATACTCAGCTTCAGCAGTTGAGAGAGCCACAGAGGTTTGTTTCTTGCTATTGCCAGGAGACTAGGCACTCCCCCAGAAAATGACAACCACCAGAAGTGCTGACCCTTTTCAATTTATCTCTACCATAGTCAGAGTCTGTGTATCCTATAGGAGTGAAATCAGAACTACAGGGATACCACAAACCAGCTTCTGGTGTGCCTTTAAGATATCTGAGAATTCTCTTGACAGCAACATCATGAATTTCTCTTGGCTTTGATTGATATCTAGCACAAAAACACACAGCAAAATGTATATCTGGCCTGCTGGCTGTTAGGTATAAGAGAGAACCAATCATACCTCTGTAGGTTTTTATATCTACAGGTTTACCTGCTTTCTCTTCATCATCAATGTCTTTGCTGACATCCATTGGGATATCAACAACATTAGAGTCCATCATGCCAAATTTCTTCAGCACTTCTCTAGTGTACTTGGCTTGATTGATAAACACACCATCATTACTTTGCTTGATCTGAAGTCCTAAGAAGAAGGTTAATTCTCCCATCATAGACATTTCAAACTCAGCCTTCATGTGGTCACTAAACTCTCTGCACAAAGATTCATTAGTAGCACCAAATATAATATCATCAACATATACCTGAGCTATAAGGATATCCTTGTTCTTCTTCAGAGTGAACAGAGTTGTATCAACACAGCCTCTGACAAATCCCTTAGACAGAAGGAACTTTGTCAGTCTCTCATACCAAGCTCTGGGAGCTTGTTTCAGTCCATACAAGGCTTTCTTCAGCTTGTACACATGATCAGGAAACTTAGGATCTTCAAAACCAGGAGGTTGAGACACATAGACTTCCTCATCAATGTAACCATTCAAGAATGCACTTTTCACATCCATTTGAAAGAGCTTGAAACCTTTGTATGATGCAAAAGCACACAAGATTCTAATGGCTTCTAATCTTGCAACAGGAGCAAAAGTTTCACCATAATCTATGCCTTCTTGCTGACTGTAACCTTGAGCAACAAGTCTTGCCTTGTTTCTCACAACATTTCCAAATTCATCAAGTTTGTTTTTCAGAACCCATCTAGTTCCAACAACCTTTATGTTGTTAGGTCTGAGAACCAAAGTCCAAACTTCTGACCTTTTGAACTGGTCAAGTTCTTCTTGCATTGCCATTAACCAGGAGTCATCATCAGCAGCTTCATAGAAGTCCTTTGGTTCCAGAAGTGACACAAAAGCCACATTCCCCATGTATCTTCTGAGCTGAGCTCTGGTCATGACAGGATTATGAACAGAGTCAATTATGTTCTCTAAGGAATGATTCCTATGAGCTCTAACTTCTCTTGGTACATCCAATGAGTCTTCTGAAACCTGTTCATCATTTGTTGAATCATAAATAGGAACATCTTCTGGAAGGAAGTTGACTTCTGGAGTAGTGTTTTCTTCTTGAGCTTGTTCAGCAACAGGAGGATCTACTTCAGCAGCTCTGGGAGAGACATCTTGTTTTTCAACAGGAGATGTAACTTCAGGAGCTTGAACTTCATCTTCATCAGGAGCTCTACTATCTGCAGGGTTAGTCTCATCAAACTGTACATGAACAGATTCATCTAAAGTTTGAGTCCTCTTATTAAAAACCCTATATGCTTTACTATGTGTTGAGTAACCAAGAAAAATGGCTTCATCTGCCTTTGAATCAAACTTTGAAAGATATTCTTTTGTATTCAAAACATAACACTTACAACCAAAGGTTCTGAAATAACCTATTTTAGGCTTTCAGAAGATGAAAACTTAATACTCTCTTACATATGTGTAAGTTACTCAGCAGGTGCTGAATGAATCTTTTCTGGATTGCTTAAAGGACTCTGAAGCCGAAGTCTGCTAAAGCTCTCCTTAGAGGTTCTTTGCATTCAGAAGTTTTGCCAACTTGATCAGAAGTCTAAACAACTGGAAATTAGCTTCTGAAAGCTTAGTCACGGGTTCTGTTTGAACATTTAATGCTCTGACACTTGCATTCAATGCAAGGCGCCAAAAGTTCAAAAAAGCTGTTTTGATGAAGCGCGCTTGTCTGTTCAAGAGAAACCGGAATTTCCTTGTCTACCCTTTGTTGATCCAATTGAAGAATGATTCCAGTCAACCTCATCTTTGATTTCAAATCACTTACCGGATTTAGTTAAAGAACAAGGATAACGGAATCAAAGTGTTTGAAGACCGTTTGAAGACTTGACAAATTAACGGCTACAATAACTGATGTCATCTCCTTTGAAGATTCAAATTCACCAACGGTCATCTTCATTCACTATAAATAGTAGCCAAGCTCCATTGCATCACATACGCATGATCATTGAGCAAAATCTCAACGCACTGTTTTAACAAGAAAAACAGAGCATTCCTTTCCATTCTCAATCTTTCTTAGCATAGCTTAAGTTTAAGTGAGAGAGTGAAGAAAAACAAGTTCATAATAGGAATCTTGTAAACTGATATCGTTTGTGATATTCAGTTAGATTTAAAGAGAGAAATCTAGTTAAGATTAGAGTTGGGTGAGAAATCCAGAAAACAGAGTATTGTTTATTCTGGTGGAAATCCTTTAACTCTTTTTAGGCTAGTCAGAACTAACTGAGAAATTAGCTTAAGTTCTGTTGATGTAAAGGAGCTTCTGAACTTGCCATAAAAGTTCTGAATAGTGGATTTATAAAATCTCTGTAGGCTGCGACCTCAGGGGACAAGACGTAGTCACAAATGATGGGTCGTTTAAATTTTGGGTTTTTCGGGCCGGATTCTAGGGTGCCTCGGGGACCGGTGTAGAATTTTAACAAGTGTTTTTTGATGCGTCGGACAAAACTTTAACTCGAGCTCAGATTTTTGGATGTCCCAATATCACGACTAACACGTATAACAAATGATTGGTCGTTTATAATTTGGGTTTTCCGGGCCGGATTCTAGGGTTCCTCGGGGACCGGGACTGAATTTTAACACGTTTTTATGATGCATCGGACAAGACTTTAACTCCAGCTCAGATTTTTGGATGTCCCAATACCCCAACTAACATGTATAACAAATGATTGGTCGTTTATAATTTGGGTTTTTCGAGCCGGATTCTAGGGTGCCTTGGGGACCGGGACTGAATTTTAACACGTTTTTATGATTCGTCGGACAAGACTTTAACTCCAGCTCAAATTTTTGATGTCCCAATACCCCAACTAACACGTATAACAAATGATGGGTCGTTTATAATTTGGGATTTTCGGGCCGGATTCTAGGGTGCCTCGGGGACCGGGACTGAATTTTAACACGTTTTTATGATGCGTCGGACAAAACCTTAACTCGAGTTTAAATTTTTGATGTCCCAATGCCCCAACTAACACGTATAACAAATGATGGGTCGTTTAAATTTTGGGTTTTTCGGGCCGGATTATAGGGTGCCTCGGGGACCGGTGTAGAATTTTAACAAGTGTTTTTTGATGCGTCGGACAAAACTTTAACTCGAGCTCAGATTTTTGGATGTCCCAATATCACGACTAACACGTATAACAAATGATTGGTCGTTTATAATTTGGGTTTTTCGGGCCGGATTCTAGGGTGCTTGGGGAACGATACAAAATTTTTACAAGTGTTTTTTGATGCGTCGGACAAAACTTTAACTCGAGCTCAGATTTTTGGATGTCCCAATATCACGACTTACACGTATAACAAATGATGGGTTGTTTATAATTTGGGTTTTTCGGGCCGAATTCTAGGGTGCCTCGGGGACCAGGACTGAATTTTAACACGTTTCTATGATGCGTCGGACAAAACCTTAACTCGAGCTCAGATTTTTGATGTTCCAATACCCCAACTAACACGTATAACAAATGATGGGTCGTTTAAATTTTGGGTTTTTCGGGCCGGATTCTAGGGTGCCTCGGGGACTTGGACTGAATTTTGACACGTTTTTAACTCGAGCTCAGATTTTGGGTTTTGTCCGACGCATCATAAAAACGTGTCAATGCCTAGGATCTAGGTCACGCCAACACTCAGGGGACAAGACGTAGTCACAGGACTTCTGTGGCGAAATTGGATAAATCGAATTGTTCAATCAGGATCTCCTGAATCTCTTTCTCCCTCTTATACTTGTTATTTTTGCTTCTGTGTACTTGCTTATATTTAGTGCTGAAACAGATTTTCTCTAAAGTATCATTGTCTTTGTTCAGAAGACTGTCCAGAAGTTCTCAAATCAGAACTTCTGTTGCTGAAAACAGTCTAACTGTGTTTAGGCAGAATTTCCCTCAGAAGCTACTTCTGTAAGCTCGCTTCTGATTCTGAGGAAATTTGACTCTGAAAATTAAGTTTCCCGAAAAACTTAGAAATTTTCAGTTTTCAACTTTGACACCTATTCACCCCCCTCTAGGTGATTTTGTTCTTGTTAGGGCCAACAAACTCGACCTCAGATTTTTGGATGTCCCAATATCACGACTAACACGTATTACAAATGATTGGTCGTTTATAATTTGGGTTTTTCGAGCCGGATTCTAGGGTGCCTTGGGGACCGGGACTGAATTTTAACACGTTTTTATGATGCGTCGGACAAAACTTTAACTCGAGCTCAGATTTTTGGATGTCCCAATATCACGATTAACACGTATAACAAATGATTGGTCGTTTATAATTTGGGTTTTCCGGGCCGGATTCTAGGGTGCCTCGGGGACCGGGACTGAATTTTAACACGTTTTTATGATGCATCGGACAAGACTTTAACTCCAGCTCAGATTTTTGGATGTTCCAATACCCCAACTAACATGTATAACAAATGATTGGTCGTTTATAATTTGGGTTTTTCGAGCCGGATTCTAGGGTGCCTTGGGGACCGGGACTGAATTTTAACACGTTTTTATGATGCGTCGGACAAGACTTTAACTCCAGCTCAAATTTTTGGATGTCGCAATACCCCAACTAACACGTATAAAAATGAGGGGTCGTTTATAATTTGGGATTTTCGGGCCGGATTCTAGGGTGCCTCGGGGACCGGGACTGAATTTTAACACGTTTTTATGATGCGTCGGACAAAACCTTAACTCGAGTTCAAATTTTTGATGTCCCAATACCCCAACTAACACGTATAACAAATGATGGGTCGTTTAAATTTTGGGTTTTTCGGGCCGGATTCTAGGGTGCCTCGGGGACCGGTGTAGAATTTTAACAAGTGTTTTTTGATGCGTCGGACAAAACTTTAACTCGAGCTCAGATTTTTGGATGTCCCAATATCACGACTAACACGTATAACAAATGATTGGTCGTTTATAATTTGGGTTTTCCGGGCCGGATTCTAGGGTTCCTCGGGGACCGGGACTGAATTTTAACACGTTTTTATGATGCATCGGACAAGACTTTAACTCCAGCTCGGACAAGACCCATAACAAGCTTATTAAGGGAAAGCAATCTAGTTTTTGCACAAAAGAGGTGATTTGAGGAAGTTTCGTGCCACCCGATGTTCGGCAGGCCAAGTCGAGGTTCGCAGAGCGCTGGCAGCAGGCCCGTGAAACTTCGGAACGCCAATTCTCTCAATGTGCTCAACGTTCCCCGCACTTCCAAACTTCCATAGACCCATAACAAGCTTATTAAGGTAACGCAATCTAGTTTGTGCACAAATCAGATGATTTGAGGAAGTTTCGTGCCACCCGATGTTCGGCAGGCCAAGTCGAGGTTCGCTGGGCGCTGGCAGTGGGCCCGTGAAACTTCGGAACGCCAATTCTCTCAATGTGCTCAACTTTCCCCGCACTTCCAAAGTTCCATAGAGCCATAAAAAGCTTATTAAGAAAACGCAATCGAGTTGTGGACAAAGAGAGGTCATTTTGGCATGTTTCGGGCCACCCGATGTTCGGCGTGCCCGGGACACTTTGCGACGCCAATTCTCTCATTTCGCTCAACTTTTCTCGCACTTGCAAACTTACATAGACTCATCATAACCTATTGAAGGAAACGAAATCAGGTTTTGGCCCACGCGACGCTCCAATATCGTTTTTTGAGGGGCAGTACCGAATGGAACATGGGCAATATCCAGTCCACGTACTCCTAAATCAGACTTAAGGCATATATAGGGGGGAGATACTTCTGAGTTATTTTTGGTGGCAGGCCAAAATGCCTACGGGGTAGGCTTCTCCTGGGCAACATACCGTGGGGAAGTATGTTGTCGCTCCACATCGGCCCCCGGCGACATATGTGGGAAGTATGTCGTCGTGATTCCACCGGGCCCCGGGGGCGTATGTGGGAAGTACGCCGTCGTGACTGCCTCTCTGCCCAACAGTTGCGGCCGCGAACGCGTTTGCAAACCGGGGGACCGTGGCTCCGGCGGCGGCCTCCCTATTTGAAGATAAGTCACGGCGGCGGCCTCCCTATTTGAAGATTAGTCAAAAACCTATTTGAAGATAAGTCAAAAAAAATTTGAGTGCCTAAGGGGACTTAAGCAGTCAACTCAATCCAGAAATACTAAACTTTAAACGCTTAGGCGAGACTTGGGTGGCATTGGTTTACAATAATGACCAACACATTCATTCATTTTATATACATAATTTGAATTCTTCCCAAAGCTCCTCAAATAGTGCATACTATGTAATATGCTTCTTTATTTTCATTGATCGGGTCCATTGTACTCAGTTCATAGTAAAAAAAATTTATTAAACCGAAAAAACCATAAATCATATAGCGACCAAAATATCAAATTGCACATGAAAAAAAACCAATTCTCTATTAATGAGATTTCAAATTGCACCATCTACAAAACATTAATCCTAAGATTGCATTGTTTAATACATAGTCCTATAAACTTATACCTTATCCCAACAAAACATCCTTTCTCAATCCAAAAAAAGGTATCGTGCATTTATACTTCCTAACAAGATCTCAGTAGACATTTCATAGTGTATTGAGCTCATTTAACCAAATAAAACAAGTATCCAACAAAGTATATAGAAACTGACATAATAATTTTGAAGTAATGGAACCTAATTTAGAGATATTATATTATTTTAATTTTGAAAATAAACGAATATTTTAAAAAAAGTTTTTTACTCTAACAAATTGAATATTAACTCTACCCACTTTCGCCCTTCATTTCCAAGCCTCAACACCCACCATCGATGAAATACGGCAACAGTGTAGTCTTTGAAATATAAACATGACACCTTCTGCAAGTTTTGTTAGAGAAACAGACAATTTTGACCAAAAAAATTGACCCATGCCTCAGAATCAAAAAAAACATTTTAACACGAAATAACAATGCTGAAAGCTATCGTCAGAAGATAAGACTGATTCACTATTCCAAAAATCGTCGTGTTGGAACTTGAGGACTAGCAATTAACAACCGAAAAAATATATGAAATACTTGATGAAAAAGGTTTATTATATTTAAAATATTTAAGGGTTACAACTGCTCTGAATGAACTTTCATTCAAGTTTGACTCAAGTGTCAAGTACAATTTTCAAGATGCAATTAAATAATGTCGTTTCGGTTTGTTAAACCTCCAAAAGCCCAAGAGCAGAACAGTTGAGAGCACAAAATGAATAGCTGCCATAAACCATATACAACAATTGAGAGCACAAATGGGCTCTAGTTCCATTAAAAGGTGTCTGGTACTAAAGGAGATCGTTGATCACTACTTGTTTCCCAAATATTGGATCTTTTGAGGTAATCACACTCTTTCCATATTGGCTTCAAATCCATTGTAATATCCAGTTCAGAATCAATAATATCTTGCTTGTTGTTTAATTTATGTTGAATTTAATGTTTGTGTTAAATTGGATGGAGATGATGGTTATTGTAAAAGGTATGAGCAGTAAGATCAATGGAGGTAGTAATGGATGTGAAAATGGAGGAAATGAAATGGAGAGGGCCGTAGCCCTTGTTCGAGTTATTGCATTGTGCTGTCGCATCCTCTCCTAAAATAAACATGCCTTAGCTTCGGCTTTGTCAACGGGTTGTAATAAAAGCCGTGGTTGCATTCTAGCATTGAATGCTAACCTAGACTTCTCCCAACATTTTGCTTCTACACTCTTTTTCTCTGCATCCATTTTCTGCCACCGGGATTACTGCGATGATCAATCCTTAATGCTGATCCATTCAGCCTTGTCAAGTATTTTTACTCAGCTTTGAAGTGCTCTATATTTATTGTATAACTATCCTTTTGTCTGATATAATTTTTTGTCTATCTCATATCGCACTGCCTCTTGGAGGCGAATGGATCTTGTACCCGAAATCCACTGTATAAGCTCAAATACTTCATCTCAGTAAGTTTTCCCATAGCTAAATTTTACTATTTATACCATTCGTTAAGTTTGCAACAGTATTTTGATAAGTGTAACAGTGGTAGTACTTGGTTCCAAGTCTGTTTGGCTTGCATCCAGTTTCTAAGTGTGTCGGATATAGGTGGTTTGGATGTTTGTTATGTTTGTATGGTTGTCTCTCACATTTAGGCAGCTTGAGTGCTGGAAAATGACCTGCCCTGTTTATTTGGTCAAAACGATAGAAGTTTGAGAATGGAGTTCTATTGGTCAAAACCCATTTATGCAAGAAAATGGATTTTGAATGGCCTATTGGGCCATTTTTCTTTAGCCTATTATGGCTTAGAAATGCTTTTATTGCATTTGTTTATCACTTTGGCACATGACAATAAGCATTAATAAGTTCATGCTAGCATTTGGGAAAGAAAAAAAGTATCGAGCTCTGTTGGCTAATAGATGGGTTAGACTTTTGGGTCAAGATATGTGAGGCCCTTTATGGACTGCTTGCGGTGCAGATGTTCTTGCACGTTTGAAATTTTTGGTCTTTTTTGTGTGTTAATGTTTGCGAATAAGAGAGAATCCAAATGAAGATTAGTGGAGTTCACTTGAGCAAAAACAAAAAACTTGGGAATTTTTGGTCTTTTTTGTGTGTTAATTTTTAAATCTGGACTCTTTTAGATTCTTATTGATTGATTTTAGTTAAAAATTGTCAGCCTCTATATTTATTTCCTTGGTATTTCTGAGTTTGTAACCTTCTATTGATGAAGATTCTTACATAGGTGAATATAGGCGGCCGAGAAGATGACAGTAGTAATAAACCTTTTCATGTTCATTTGGAGACTTGTGTTGCTTACTCTTTAATTCTTGACTAGGGGATAAACTTAATTATTGGTGTTTAAGTTCCAACACATTAGATACGGCATGCATTTGAATTATTTTTCTTGTATTCTTTTCCTTGTTTCTTCTCCTTTTTCTGGTATCCTTCACTTTTTATCTAGCAATAAGGGATACATTGCATCAAATTGCTATAAATCACAAACAACCGCAATGCAGATAATTTGTGTCACTCATTCTTACTTGCAGGTTCTTTTTGGCTTTACAGATTACAATTATTGACTGAATTCGACGAGACTTCGGATGTTTTACTTTGACAACAAAATTGATAAGAATGATAAAGCTGTTGGGTGACCACACTTGGTAAAGTAGACACTAAACAGACAAAAGTGAGTGTGTGTGATGAACTGCCACTCCCATATTTGAGCATACAGAAACTTATGGTCTCCTTAGCGTTTGGGACTCTTGGATTGCCCTTGTTACAAAAGGTAAATTGATCAACTCTGATTGGATAGTCCTAAAACTTTTGACTTTATTGGAGTCAATAATTTGGTAATTTAATTGCTATTTTGCACCTGGAGTACACTGTTTTGAATTTGAGTCACTTTAATTCTATATTCAAAGGTTGACAATTGCCTTAAAAAACTTTTCTTTTAATCCTGAAAAAGGTATCACTTTCTAATTTAGACATTATTTAAAATGCCGTCCCACTGGTGTGCTATAATTTTGTGTACAAGTTGTTGTTATAGAAAATCTCTTGGTATTAGTGCTGTTATATGCATGTTATTTCATGCATGACGTTTTATTTTCTTTACTTTTTTCAATTTTGTATTTCTAACTCTGGTCCCGCCACGTCAACACACTGCTGATGTGGTATTGCTGATTGGACGGACTAGTATTGGTCGCAGCCAATAGTAGAATGTTAGTGTGTACAAGAACCAAGTTTCGTCGCGAAAATCAATTTATTTCAATGAGAAAATGACATTTTAAAATTTTTTTCTCTTTTTTTCTCTTTTTTTCGTACACAAATAAAACGTTAAATAAGTAAATGTAGTATAAAATATGAAAACAATACGACCTTTATGACATGTAAAAACGATTATATAGAGGTAGAAAGCACAAATTAACATAAATGTCAATTTGGTGTAGTGGTAAACACTTTCCTTTTTCCTTTTTGTTTTAAGAGATCATGGGTTCGATTCCTAGACTTGTCATTTTGTTTATTTTTTTCTATTAATTTATGAAACCATACATTA
Source organism: Euphorbia peplus (assembly GCA_028411795.1). NCBI lineage: Eukaryota > Viridiplantae > Streptophyta > Magnoliopsida > Malpighiales > Euphorbiaceae > Euphorbia > Euphorbia peplus. The sequence goes on along the minus strand of CP110843.1, from coordinate 10,378,827 downwards.
TTTTATTTTATTTTATTTTTCTCCATTTAAACCGTAGTGCTTAAACATATGTGGGAAGTATGTCGTCGTGATTCCACCGGGCCCCGGGAGCGTATGTGGGAAGTACGCCGTCGTGACTGCCTCTCTGCCCAAAAGTTGCGGCCGCGAATTTTTTTGTCGTTCTCGATGGATTAATGGACGGGTGCAGCGTCGAGATCCTTGCTTTCTCAGTTTTTGGTGGGAAACCCCGCTTTGTCCGGTAAGAAGAAGCGTGCAGACCCCCCGAGCTCCGCCGAAGTTTGTGCGAAAAGGTTGCGGTCCTCGGGCCGGATCCTTAGTAGCGCTTATGAGATGGCTCTGTCTCTGAGGGTGTTCGGCAACGAGCTCCGCCGAAGTTTACGCGAAAAGGTCGCGGTCCTCGGGCCGCGTCCGCAGTAGCGTTTATGAGATGGCTCTGCCTCGGGTGTCGGATTCGAGCGCCGCCGAAGTTTATACGAAAAGGTTGCGATAGCTTCCGTAGTAGCGTTTATGAGATGGCTCTGCCTCGGCTGCCCTCGGGCATTGTGGAAGCCACGTCCGGTACGAAGAAACCGTTAGAACCGAGCTCCGCCGAAGTTTGTGCGAAAAGGTCGCGGTCCTCGGACCTCGTCCGTAGTACCACTTATGAGATGGCTCTGCCTCGCCACTGATTAAGTTTGCCTCGGATGTCGCGGAAGACCAAAGGCGAACGGGTGAGGAAATCGAGAAAACGCAGCGGTGTCGGCGTGACGGCTCTTCTCGACGTGTCTACGTCGCCGAATTTTTATGCGAAAAGTTGCGCGGTCATGATTTTTTCCGTACCGCAAGCGAACCTAGTAGCATTCAAGCAAGGCGGAGCGGTTCGGAGGATGGGTGGTTTCGTCGGCGCTTGAGCAGCGGTGTTTCGATCGGGATCCTTCGTGTCCGAGTATCGTTTGTACATGCAGTTTGAGTTACGCCTGAGGTCGAGTTAAAGTTTTGTCCGACGCATCAAAAAATACTTGTTAAAATTCTGCACCGGTCCCCGAGGCACCCTAGAATCCGGCCCGAAAAACCCAAAATTTAAACGACCCATCATTTGTTATACGTGTTAGTTGGGGTATTGGGACATCAAAAATCTGTGTTCGAGTTAAGGTTTTGTCCGACGCATCATAAAAACGTGTTAAAATTCAGTCCCGGTCCCCGAGGCACCCTAGAATCTGGCCCGAAAAACCCAAAATTTGAACGACCCATCTTTTGTTATACGTGTTAGTCGGTGTATTGGGCATCCAAAAGTCTGAGCTCGAGTTAAAGTTTTGTCCGACGCATGAAAAAACACTTGTTAAAATTCTTCACCGGTCTCCGAGGCACCTTAGAATCCGGCCCGAAAAACCCAAAATTTAAACGACCCATCATTTGTTATACGTGTTAGTTGGGGTATTGGGACATCAAAAATCTGAGCTCGAGTTAAGGTTTTGTCCGACGCATCATAAAAACGTGTTAAAATTCAATCCCGGTCCCCGAGGCACCCTAGAATCCGGCCCGAAAAACCCAAATTATAAATGACCCATCATTTGTTATACGTGTTAGTTGCGGTATTGGGACATCCAAAAATCTGAGCTAGAGTTAAAGTCTTGTCCGACGGATCATAAAAACGTGTTAAAATTCAGACCCGTCATTTGTTATACGTGTTAGTTGGGGTATTGGGACATCAAAAATCTGAGCTCGAGTTAAAGTTTTCCCCGAACTTCCAAACTT